>CAJQZM010031724.1:0-15316 GCA_907164665.1 Colias nastes | reverse complement strand
AGTTCCAAATTTAAATGGATTCTAAATGAATTTCGAAAATAGAATTTCCATTATGGTGACTTAATTAGATAGGCTTACAATACATAAAAAGTAAAGTAGAGTTTAGATTGTGGGCCTTAGGCCCTAAGGCCGGGTTCACACGGCAGTGATGAAGAAGCAAAATGTACGCACTCTATCGTTGATTGTGTGCACATTCACTTATCTACTAGTTGGTGCCGCTGTGTTTGATGCCCTCGAGTCTACTACGGAGAGGAACCGCTTTGAAGTCTTACAAGGTATGAAATAGTATGAAATATTTATTTTAATATCTATAGGTATTGTTTCCTCAAAATTAAAAAAAAAATTGTCATGTCATCAACCTTATGATAAAATATAAATAGTTATGTAGAAATTTAAGTTATAAAATTAATAACCGCTACAAAGTCAGTATTTTTTCTGATGTACTTATACTTTCCTACCATAATGTGAATGGCAAATGTTCATGTGTTTTGATATAGTTCTTTATCTTGCAAATGCTACTGTTTTTTATTATACTGTATTAATGATTATTATAAGTAGAGATAAGAAAAGTTGATTTTTACAAGCAGATAAAACAAGAAGTCCTTTTTTATATTATAAATATTGTATCCTAAATGTTGTATTACTTACATTCTACAAAAAGGGTCTCTTGGATATTGAAGATGAATTCTATTCACTTATTTTTCAACCAAGAACATTTTATTTTGTTGACTAGACATATTTTTGGGCTCCTACATAAAACTAGTAGCAAATTTTCATATTATTATTTAAAAAAATCATTTATTCAATATTTCTTCTGCTCAATGTACCTTAGAATCATGATATAACCAGATACTGTGTAACAATGTATTGCAAATGTTGAGAAGCCGACAAGAACCTGTTATTACTCTCCAAATGACATTTTTCTTAATATAAACGAACCCCAACCCATAAAACTATCCTATGATTAATAATCAACAACATTTCATGGCTTTTCTAATGAAAATATAAAAGTAAAAGATAATTTTTCAATCAATTTATCTTACAGCCATAGAAGGCATGATAATACGCAAGTACAATATATCAGATGAAGACTTTCGAGTGATGGAA
Source organism: Colias nastes (assembly GCA_907164665.1). Lineage (NCBI taxonomy): Eukaryota > Metazoa > Arthropoda > Insecta > Lepidoptera > Pieridae > Colias > Colias nastes. Next base: position 14,209 of record CAJQZM010031724.1, on the reverse strand, counting down.
ACAGTTGTGTTGAAATCGGAGCCTCACAAAGCTGGTCAGCAGTGGAAGTTCACCGGAGCTTTCTACTATGCTACCACGGTTTTGACTACTATTGGTAAGTATAGGATACTACTTGGTATTTATCTATTTGTGAAAGTCTATACTAATATTATAAAGCTGAAGAGTTTGATTGAATGCGCTAATCTCAGGAACTACGGCTCCGATGTGAAAAATTATATCAGTGTTGATAGCCCATTTATTGAGGACAGCTATAGGCTAAATATAATCACGCTAAAAACGGATACAGCTAGTACCCTTTATTAATCTTATATATGGAAATTTTAACTTATTATAGATATTGGAGAAAAACAAACAGGGAACTTTGATGGAGTAATTTGAGTTAAAGCAATGTGACATAATCTGTAGTATTTTTTGCTATTTGTTTCTGGGAATATTTTAGTGCAGTTTTAATCAATATAGAAAACAAGTCAATTAAACGACAATATTATGGCACTGAAAACCAACTATTGAATATTATTAACTCATAGCGATTGTTTTTATTTATCTTGAAATACAGGCTTTTTATCCTTATTAGTTATTACACCTTTTATCCCTATTACACCTTTCAAATCTATAGCAGCTTTTCCATAAATATTTTTCCTTAATAATTATCTTTATGATACAGGCTCTGTCCTTTCAAATCAATAGCAGGTTTTCTATGAAAAGTTTTCCTTAATTCTCTTTTGTTACAGGCTACGGTCATTCCACACCAGCCACGATTGGCGGGAAATTATTCACGATGTTCTACGCGATAGTCGGCATACCGCTCGGGCTGATTATGTTCCAGAGTATCGGCGAACGGGTTAACAGGCTTAGCAGGTGATTTTTTTTATTTTTTTTTTATTGTATGATAGGGAAGCGCTTGACCACGATCTCGCCTGATGATAAGCTGATATGTGGCTTAAGGGGCTGACAAGACCAAATTTAACAGTGATTGCGCTCTCATTTACTCCCATACAATTGGACAGTGTGCGCAAACGGGAGCGCAATATCACTGTTACTGGGCGGGGCCAGGTCGTAGAAGAAAATAATAAGAAAATATGTGATTTAAGGAAAAGTGTAGGTCATATGCGAAATATGACTTGTTAGAGGTTCAGGTATGAATATATTGACTTCGTGTTTTTAAATTGCAGACCCGTACGTCAAAAAAATAAAGACAGAATCGTTTAATGATTTTAAGACCAATCTTTGCAATTATTTTCTATCGAGCCGATTTCGTCCAATTATGTATCGAGTCCGTCCACGGTCTTCGAAATATGATGAATATTAACATATATTTTTTTTGATGGGCTAGAATAAATATCTTTACTCAAAAAACTGCTCAAATAACTTCAATTTGGTCTTGTCAGCCCCTTAAGATGCAGCGCGCTTCCCTAGTTCACTCTTTTCTTGAAGACCTCCATATTGTACTCGTCAGGGAACACAGACTCAGAAAGCATGTTCCAGTCCCTCGCGGTTCGATTTTGTGTTTTATTGGCATTATATTGTCTTACTTTCATTGTTTCTATTTCTAGCCTATTCTAAGTTATGTGTTTTAAGTTATTATAGCGTGGTTTGGAAATAAATGGTTTTCGTTCTTCTTTAATATTATTTCTTTAGTACCCAGTGTGGGTAAACTAAAGATGGTAATACAATGACAATATAAATTTTCTTTATTGTTTATTATCATACGGCTGCTTATATCTATAGAACTATAATATACAGCTTTAAAGTTTTTACTAACACATCTTCAAGTAGCATAAACAAATTTACACAGCCAGAGTTTGTGCTTATATTTTCATAACTTTTTTAACCATTTTATCTAAAAATATATTAAACCATATACACACGTGTCAGAAGATGATCATATATGTGTTGAGTCGACACTCCACTCAAAGCCTGATCTCATATTTTTGCGATATTTTGCAATTTTTTCATCTTTATTTATTTCAGCGTCATAATAAAATCCATCAAACGCGCTATGAACTGTCGTCAAACACACGCGTCAGAAGTGGATCTCATATGTGTTGTGACGACACTATCGTCATTGACCATCGCTGGGGGGGCGGCTGCGTTCAGCAAGTTTGAAGGATGGAGCTATTTTGATAGTGTTTACTACTGTTTCATCACTTTGACTACTATTGGTGAGTTATTTTATTAACATTTAAATTTGTTAAACGAGTAATGAAGAATATTGGGAAGTATTTACAATAATTACATACTAGATTTCTGAAAACGATAAGTATTTACATACTAGATTTCAGAAAACGATTTCTGGGATAAAAAGTAGCCTCTCTCTCTTCTGGGTCATCAACTATCTACATACCGAATTTTATTGTAATCGGTTCAGAAGTATTTGCGTGAATGAGTAACAAATATCTATCCATCCATCAATCCTCATAAATTTTCGCATTTATAAAATTAATAGGATTGAAAAAAAATGTACAAAAATTAATTAAAATTTCATCACTTGTATTGGCAAGATAGTTGATAAATGTATTTTTGTTATGGATACTGCAAATTGGCAAAAATTATTAGTCATTTGAAAGAAGATGAGACAGTTTTCATGCTTTAATAATTTATTATTTTATACTATTCAATGAAAATAATTTTTACAGTTCTGCAAAAAATTATACATATAAAATCAAATTGAACAGAAAGTGTTCAACTCAATAAAATTACATACATAATATGGCCTAATTGATTCTATATCTACACATAAAACTTATTGACCATTTTCCATAGATCTGTTATCCTGAAAATTTGTTAAAAAAATATATTTTCCCAGGTTTCGGCGACATGGTGGCCCTGCAAAAGGACAACGCGCTAAACAAGAAGCCTTCATACGTGATGTTCGCGCTGATTTTCATCCTTTTCGGCTTAGCAATTGTAGCTGCGTGTCTCAACTTGTTAGTGCTGAGATTTGTGACCATGAACACGGAAGACGAGAAACGGGATCAACAGCAGGCTGAACAGGTAAGAGATATTCTTTATAGCAGTGAAAATTTTATAAAAAATACAGATGATATGTGGGATCTAAGAAAAATCCAAAATTTTAGCCATGCCAATCTGACAATGTGAAATCTATATTTTTAATATATCTACAGTATTTTTAAGAGATAACCTTATATAATATTATGTGTATGTTTGTTTGAATTTTTAGCGATGAAATGATTTTAGTGATTAGTTATTGGGGATGAACCTACCAAAAATGATGCCTAGAATTATTGTCAGTTAATAAAAATTAACATGGATTTGAGTTTTACTAAATGTTTTTAATTAACTTGACATATTCAATTTTATACATTTATGTCTGTATGTTCATCGATTTCTACGCCCACTGTAGACCGATTTACCCTTTTTTTACATACAAAATGATATATAGTTCATTGGGGGAATTTCGGATGAGGGGTAATTTCAGAAAATTGTGAATACCACTTTAGAGCATCGCTTTATCATAAGTATCGTGAAGGAAGGGCATGAAGATATATAGGTTTGATATTATTAGCATACATATTTGCTTAATCTATCGATAGTTACGTATTAATCTTAATATCTTAATACTATTATAAAGGCGAAAGTTTGTATGGATGTTTGTTACTCTTTCACGTAAAAACTACTGAACCGATTACAATGAAATTTAGCACACATATAGAGGGTAACTTGGATTAACACATAGGATAGGTTTTATCCCGGAAATCCCACGGGGACGGGAACTATGCGGGTTTCTCTTTGAAAACGCGGGCGAAGCCGCGGGCGGAAAGCTAGTTTAACATATACGTATTTACCCCGTGACCGGAATTACCCCAATGCACCTTATTTTCGTTTACAGGCACAACAAGTGGCAGTACGGTTAGAGGGTGACGTCATCACAGCGGACGGTGACGTGTTGAGGGGCGTGGCTAGAGGCACAAGATTGCCAGCTACACCAAGAATGATAAGACCCGGTTAGTATTAGATATTGAAAGAAAATAATATAGAAAAATTTACTTTTTAGACTTAACACTCAGGACTTACTTATGCTTATTATAGTCGAGCCAATTTAATAGGCAACATTTGACGTCTATCAATGTTATCTTCGAAGAGAGGTAACCTGCTTAAAAACATCGATTATATTAAATTAATCGATACGGACTTGAAACATTTGTCAATCGAACTTGAAAATTTTAAAATTCATCAGGCGAATCCCTGTCCCAGTAATATACTTTCTTTCGTAAATTTAGGGAGCAAAATAAGACAAGTATAATACATTATTAAAAAAACACAACGCATTTATTAAGTTATGGTGATTTTTATTCACAAGTAATCAATGCATTCGATTCTAGATGTCAGATTTCGATTTTTAGAGTAACGTCTCTGGTATTTAAAAAGAAAAGGTTCATTGACACAAAATTGTAGCGACGTCAGTTCTTTAAATCAGAAATAGTTTATTATGTTGAGAATGGTTTATCAGTAAAATCAAATCTTAAAATTACTTGTATTGGTCATTATTATTATAAATATGTAATCGTAATTGAAAAAAGTTAAGCAAATGTGCAGTTCTAACAAAACGTAATATCATGTTATTCTATGTCGTCGTTACTAGGTTACGTTGTTGAATTTTCTTGAACTGTCAAATTTTGCGTATTAAAATGGCTCTACTATAATTGTTAAGTCCCTAGTTATATGACTTGCTTGTTAAGGATTACGGTTTAGTTGGAAGAAATATTTTTTCTCAGATTAATCTGAAACAATATAATACACAAAACAATACAATACAATGTTTTATTTTACTGATATTTTCAATTCTTTATTCTATTCTTTCAAAATATATTTTTTTAATCAAATACCCTCATCGTATTTAAAAGAATTACTTATCAAATGGATAGATGTATTTATGTACATTGCAGGCGACACTTCAATGGTGCCGCTATACTTAGAAGAAGACGCGCCAAGCGTGTGTAGTTGTGCGTGCAATTGCTTTGGACCAAAGTGAGTATATTTTATTACCAATATAATATAAATGTGGTTTATTTAAACCTATTTGAGTGATAAAATAATAAAAAGCAACAAACCATTGTCAGTAACCTTTGCTGTTAAAATAAATTTCAATAGTAATAAAAATGTTGTCCGTAGCGAAACTCTGCCTATGCTTGTATGAGGCAGAGTTTTATAATAAGCGATACTATAGACTTTGAATATTATTGCCACGAAATAAGTTTTTAATTTCAATGAATTGTCTGCCGATTGGCGACTCTAGTTATTTATAGTTTGTCAATGATGGTATTAAAAAAATTGGGAAACTCGAGTACTCTATAAAATGTTATTTCAAAAGCATTCGAATCGAATCGTACCTGTTTCAAGAGTTAACCTTAACACTACAAAATCAACTAAACAATCTTTTTTTTAATGATTTCACCCATTTCAGATCGATACCATACCGCGATCCGCTGTCCCCGATACCGCCAACAAACATAAAGCACATCAAACCGAAAAACCTCTGCAACATACCCAGATACATAGAGAAGAACTCAAACAGAGACAATTCCACATCGCTAAGACTAAACTCCGCCTCTGGATACCTCTATATGAACGCCAGAAACGACTTCACAATAGATCATGAGGATTTCAACGAACTAGTAGCTAGGAGACGAGAACAATTGCGCAGAGGAATGAAGGCTTATTCGCATTATAGCCCCCAAAGTTCGTACGCAAATCTACACGAACGAAGTAACGATCCTCTAGTAGACGATTATTACTCAGAAAAGAACAGTTACGAAAAGAAAAAGATCAAAAAGAACATAGATAGAAATACTAAACCTGTCAACTATTTCTACGATGATGCGGTTTTGCATTTTGACGACGAGTACGCGTTCGATGGATCTATTATTTTTGCGAAAAGGAGAAAATCGATAGACAAGGATCTATTGTCGGATCTAGCGAGGTTCAATATAGATCAAATGTCGAATGACAGCTATGGTTATTATTTGGATGAAAGTGAGCAAGATCAATACTTTATAAATGACACATTGACGTTGAGTATGCCGGCGCATAGAGCTAGTATATAAAAAGTTTGGTGGTGGTTCAATTCGAAATATATTACTTAATTTAGTTTTTTTTTTGTAAATGTTTAAAATATCTTATTTTAGGTACGTAATAAATTTGGCCCTGGGTTCAATTTTGCTGTCAAAAATTAAAAAAAACACCTATTCTGTATCGCGAATGTGTTTTTATAAGTAACTAAAAAAATATTTTTAAATATAATATGGATAAATAATAAGGAACTGAAACACCATTTTGACTCGGTGTAAAGTAATATCTAGATAGCGGATATCCAAACGATGCATTTATAAGAATGTATTTTCTTCCGCATAAATATTACAAGAATTATGTTTCGAGTTGAATCACCATTCAAAACAAAAAAACAATGTGATTTTTTTCAACTGGTCTCTCAGTACACCAGAAATGGGTAGGTATATCAAACAAGTTCGCCTGAAAGTCCATTTGACAAAAACGATAGTGTTTTGAAGATTTGAAGTCCTTGTAAAATATATATAACAATGAATTTGTATGTTTGTACATTTGTTGTTATAAAGGACGATGGTATAAGGAGACATACATATATTATACAGGGTGTAATCGTTAAGTGTGCACAAGCGATTATTCCGTAACTATTGCAGATATCAAAAAACTTTAAACTGATATCGAAAGTACTTAACCTAATGAGTAAAATGGCCGTAATAAATTTTTAAAAATAAAACGAGAAATATCCAAAAATGTTACATTAAACGCTCCCATACAATTTATTTCCCATACATTTTGTATTCATAGCAGATTTTCGAAGTGACGTTCTCATTGTGCAATACAATAAGGGAGCTCTATTTACAGTTTCTAAATGAACTTCCCTTCAAATTTGCCAAGTAATTAAAGCAGAAAATCAAAAAAGAAAGAGAAAGCTAAAATCTTTCATATTAAATGTACATGGGATATTCATGTCTCATACTAAATGTATGAGAGGGTTTAAAGTTAATTTTTTAGATATTTCTCGTTTTATTTTTAAAAATGTAATACGGCCATTTTATTCATTAGGTTAAGTACTATCGATATCAGTTTAAAGTTTTTTGATATCTGTAATAGTTACGGAATAATCGCCTGTGCACACTTAACGATTACACCCTGTATATGTATGTTTCAAATTTATGGCGGTACACCACTAGTAAGAAAACAACCAATTGTATTCAAAATAATTTATTACTTGCAAAATATAAATAATGTTAAAAAGTATTAAACTCTCTTCTTATGACAACACAGAAGATTTTTCTAACTAGATTGATTGAAATAATGTGCCAAAAAATATAAAAATCATTTACCAATTTTATGAAGAAAATGTTTTTTCAATTTTTTTGTAAGATAAACTGAAAATTTGTGCCAATAAAACTTAAAGTAAATAAATATATACTTAAAAGCCCGAGTAAAGTCTGGGTAAGAAGATAGTATCATAAATATTTTGAATACAATTAGTTGTTGTCAAGTCGAAACCTTTATTCCACTATCGCTTTAAACGCAATATAGACACATATATGCGTCTCTTTCTAACATATGGATATCGCATATTTGTGTCTCTACTGCGCCATAAATGATAGTGTTTTGAAGTAATCATAATTAGTTAGTGTTGAAAATGGGCCAACTAATTATAAAGTCGATTTTCAAATAGTCATTAATTAATAATTAATGATAAACATAATAATAAATTTGGTTGAAGTGAAAGAAAAATATCGTGTGAGTGAGACAGCATGATGCATTTTCGGGGAGTTAAAACGAGAGGGGTATATTTTTTTTAATTTTAATTAAGCTTTTATCCTGGTAAGTAAATGTTTTTTTTTTTATTCTATATTCTTTGCAATGAAGTGTCTCCTGAATTATTAATAATCATAATGTGTTAATTTATATTGAAATTTTTATATCTATTAAGATTTAAAAAATTACATATTTATGTTTGGTTGTGTGTATTGTGTTACTTTCCTGGATTGAATAGCGTGTGTACAATTTATCTACCACTTCACCAAAACTCCATCGAATAAGGCTTCGCGATGTAGATACTGTATAGATATTATGGGCTTTGCGAATTCTAATGGCGTACTATATAATTAAAATAAAAAATAACGTTAATACAATTGCTAATTTACTTAAAAATGGATAAATGTCTTCCTTTGATTGTGAAATATTTATATAAAGTTAAAACAACAACTAATGTTTTATCCTTTACGGACGTAGCATGTGAAAAAATCCCTGTTTAAAAAAATAAAAACTTAAAATTATTCATTTGGCATTACATTTAGATATTTCTAGAAATACACAAAAATATACATTCAATTTCACTAATACATGCTCCTAATAATAACTAGGCAATTGATGTACATATTTTGATAAAATTAATTATATAGTATGCCAATAGATAGCTATAAAACCTGGTTCCTTAACCACACTCTTAAGTAAATAAGGCACATTTCGTTTATATAAAAGTTTTAAACTCATGTAGTCGATCTAATTATTAAGATCATGTTAATTGAGACCAAAGTAATTAAAATGTGAGATATTATAATTTGAATTATATGAAATACCTTTTTTTAGCATTGAAAGCACAAAAAAGCAGGATTTCGATAGGTAGGAAAGAAAAAAAAAAACAAAAATTTTGCCTTTTTTCATCACCTGTCCTAGTAAAACGACAATTTGTTGGTAAAAATAGAAAAAAGGTACCGCGACCTTTTTTTGTCTAAATCCCTCTGATTTAGACAAAAAAGGTCGAATCACCGAATCACCGAATTTTTTTTTTTCTATTACCTATCTAAAATAAAGTTTTAAAACTATAAAAACGTGTTCGTTTGTCAGAAAATTGTTCTACCATTGCTTTGTTGTATGTAATTGATAATGTTTTGTTTATAAAATAATATTGTAAACGGACATTAAAAATTGTCGCAAAATTTAAGCCTTATTAAGGCTACAGTGTAACTGATATATTGTTTTATGGTTTAACCATTTTTGCTTTTTTGGCAAAAAATATTTTTTGTCTTTATTTAAAAAAAGTTTATCAAAATTGTTATTTGTTGTCATTTAATATTTGTTTTATTCAAACATGGTATGAATTAAAATTGCCGAAAAACTTATGTTAAGTGTTATTACATAAGAAATGATGATTTCTTAGATTTTTAACCTAAATGTACTTGAATCAAGAGCTAATTTGTTTATTTATCTTTAAGATAAAATGGTCTTATACGTTAAGAAATTGATATTACTTACCAATTACTAAGAAAAATACTTCCAAAGAAAATTGTGCTTTTTACCTTTTTATTACTTTAATAATAAATATTAAGAGGCCTACACCACCGAAACTAGCGCCACCGAACATTTTATTTTTTTACTCCTTAACCAGATCAAATTTAAAAAATCTAGCTCGGTACTTTGCTAGTATATTACTTGTAGTATTTTTGGTATTACTTTTCACTATTCTAACTGTTCATTATTCTAGAGAACTTTTGATTACCGCCAAAAGTGGCCACTTTTGGCGGTAATCAAAAGTTCTCCTAATTTACCGAATGCAAAATAATGAAAAGTAATACCAAAAATACTACAAGTAATATACTAGCAAAGTACCGAGCTAGATTTTTTAAATTTGATCTGGTTTAGGAGTAAAAAAATAAAATGTTGGGGGGGCGCTAGTTTCGGTGGTGTAGTCGCCTTAAACGCATTTTGTAACAATTGTGCCAAAGATACACAAACATGCTGTTTTTTGTACTTTAGTTAAGCTACGCCAAATATTTTTGATCTGTATTTTGTATAATTTTACTGTGATATTATTTTGCAAAACGATTGAAACTTAAGTTTTCCAATCTTTATATCATATCGTGATAATTGTAATATTTTCTATTATTTTTATTTTCTACTGTGATATATTTTGCCAAAGTTTTTTATTAAGAATACATAATACGCTTTGAGACTAACGTATTATTATAATGAAAACTGAATTATTACAGTATTTATTTAACTGTGATAATTAGTGAAGATTTTTTATCTTCAAAATATTTGAAATGTGTACAATCTCAATGTGACAATGATTTTGGAAAATGATGGATATTGTATTTAATTTTAAACGCGAGAGTAGACATCTGATCATTTTAATTTTAGATTAAGTTGTAGACTAAGGTATGCGCTATGTGCCAGTTCAAATTTTAGTATAATCGTAAAGATATTATTAATTAATATCGGCATTCATTGACAGTACTAAATTTATGATATACCAATACAAATATGTATAGCGTATATGCGTTTTTGAATGTATAAATTGCAAAAAAAAACAATAAAATGAAGGAGAATTTTGATTGGATTCATAGCTGATACAGGTAAATTAGCTTGGAGAAATTTTTGCATATGTAGTGGTGTGTATATTACTCAGATCTTAGAGCGCGTTTCCACTATATCGTTCTGGCCTATACAAAAATGTTTCGATATCCTAACATTACTATTTAATTTTATACTTATTCCTAGCAACACTTTTGTTTTCAATAAAAACAAGTTTTTATTTGAAAGAAAATGGTTTTGACTTTATAAAAAAAAATATATCATTCAATTTCACGTCCTTGAGCAAACGACAAGGCGACTACCGTGAAACAATAAAATATCGTGTCCATAATAATTTGTTTCATAATTAATATTTGACCATAATAATTACGAAACAAAACAAATAAATAAATCGTCACTTGATAGTGGAAAGTGGAAACACGCACAAAACCAGAATAAACCAGTTTACGCTGTCCGCAGGTGCCACGTGCAGTCGTTTGGTACCGTTAGAACATAAAGCACACATTTCATTCAAAAATTATAATTATTACGTATAGACCGGGAGATATTGACACAAAATTTCGAGTCATTTGTAACAGGATGGCGGTTCTACAGGGGTCTTAGTACGCAATGACAAAAAGAAAAACGATGGTGTGAACACTGGTACCGGCGGCTTAGTCGCGTGGGCGTTAGTCGAACTCGTCGGAAAAATAGCGAAAGTCAAACGATTTGTAACACAAAAATTTTAGAATTTACCGATAGCCCATAAAAAAGAAGTAGGCGGTAGTGTCATGCCATACTTTTCCGGTGTGACTTACAGCCCGCCATACCGACGCGAATGTGTTGATTAAAAAAAAAACAATTCAACCATTTGTACCAGGCTAACTTTTGCACAGGTAACCATCGTCGTGCAGCTATTTACGAAAATCGCCATGCCATACTTTTCGGACGATTCCAAATGGTCGCCATACCGCCGAAAATCTGCAAAAATTTTTTTTTTTCGCCAAACTTTTTGTACCAGTATTGCATTTGGATTTTTGGAGAGTATTTGATAAAATGTGACCATTATTATATTTACCATACTTCTAGTAGGGGGAAAAAGTGCTGCCATACTTAAAAAAATAATTTAGTATTAATTTATATAAGTGAAGATTTCCACCACCTAGATCTTTGAAATTTTGTATTTATATTCGTTGAACCTCAAACTTACAGGAAAAATTAGTGCCATACTGTTACTAATCGTTCAAAATACGAATAAAATCTTACAATAAAAAAAAATCTTATACACATTCGCCACCTCCCACAGGTATGGCATTATCACACTTCTATTTATAATCATTCAGGAGTTGTTGAAAAAAAAATTTAGGGTGGTACAAATGGTTCGGCGAAAAAAAAAATTTGCAGATTTTCGGCGGTATGGCGACCATTTGGAATCGTCCGAAAAGTATGGCATGGCGATTTTCGTAAATGGCTGCACGACGATGGTTACCTGTGCAAAAGTTAGCCTGGTACAAATGGTTGAATTGTTTTTTTTTTTTAAATCAACACATTCGCGTCGGTATGGCGGGCTGTAAGTCACACCGGAAAAGTATAGCATGACACTACCGCCTACTTCTTTTTTATGGGCTATCGGTAAATTCTAAAATTTTTGTGTTACAAATTGTTTGACTTCGCTATTTTTCCGACGAGTTCGACTAACGCCCACGCGACTAAGCCGCCGGTACCAGCGTTCACACCATCGTTTTTCTTTTTGTCATTGCGTACTAAGACCCCTGTAGAACCGCCATCCTGTTACAAATGACTCGAAATTTTGTGTCAATATCTTCCGGTCTAGTTAATGTCAAAGTTATACGTATGTTAAATGTACAAATATTAAAATAAAGTCTCATCTTTTTCAGAGGAGAAACACATATAGTTTAATTTAAAATCCCTTATATAATTATGGTGTTTGAGGCTTAATTTATATTGAAACACAAGGATGATGCAATCACTTTTATTTGACACAACAAACTGACACACGATCGGTGACATTATTTTTATCTACCCTCACTCATATACTACAATCCCTCCACCTTTATTTACAACTTAATATAACTAGGTATTACAGAAATTTACGTTTTTTACGTATACGCAAAGGATATCTACGAGGTGTCAACTGATCGTCACTCCGAGGGTCTATAGGGGCGGAAGGAGAACTCACGCCAGTAGTGACAGAGCTTCCTTCAGAATCTGAGCCAACTGGTACCGATTCACTCCTCTCCTCCTCTACCTGCTCTTGTTGAGGAGCTGGCGATGACAAGACGTTTGAATCCTGAGGAACCCCCTGCAATTGCGGTGGATCTTGTTCCGTATCATGCTCCCCAGGAACTGAAGATTCAGTCACCTCATTAGAAGTGTAGTCCCCGAAGCAACTCACATCATCAGTAACATGTTCATTGTATTTTTTAGAACCCTTATAAATCAAAATTTGATCTATATGTTTGCGAACGTAGACATTTTGTTCTGGTACATAAACCAAATACATTCTTGAGCCAATGTTTTTTTTAATTATACCAAATTTATATGTATGTTTGGTTCCATTTTTATAATAGTGTTTAAACAAAACTTCATCTCCGGTTTTAAATATAATTTTACGATGACCCCCATAGGCGTTACTTTGTGAAATCTGTTTAGCATGAACATTATCCTTAATGACACTTGACAAAGACTCTGAGGTTGGTGAATTGCCACCAGCCACCGTACTACGTTCACAAAGTAAATCTAAACGGCAACGTAATTTACGGCCAAACATCAACTCTGCGGGAGAGACACCGGTAGTGCAGTGAGCCGAATTTCTATAATTAAATAAATATTCGTATAATTTATCCACCAACATTTTGGAGCTGCCTTCGTTTAAAATCACCTGAATGCTGCGTTTAAATGTTTTCACAGTATTTTCGGCCTGACCGTTAGACGCTGGGTGGTACGGTGCAATAGTTACATGTTTTACTCCATTACGTTGACAAAAATTTTCAAAATAAGCTGAACAAAAATTAGTTCCATTATCCGTCACAATAACTTTAACTAAACCAAATCTACTAAACATTTCACTGACTCTCAATACCACCGCTTCACTATCTGTCGTTGACATAATAAAACATTCTACCCATTTAGAATATGCATCAACTGCTACTAAAAAATTTTTATTGTTCAACGAAAACATATCTAAATGAATGCGCTCCCAAGGACGCTCGGGGTAGGACCAATGAGCGAGGGGCGCGCGCGGGGGGCTGCTACGAAAAATATTGCAAATACTACATGAACCAATTTCCTGCTCAATATGCTTATCGATGTTAGGACACCACATACGAGTGCGCGCCTCATTCTTAGTTTTAACGATTCCAAAATGAGAACTATGCAATTCATTCAATAAACGTTCACGTAGAATGGTAGGAATTACAATCTTATGGCCGCGCATAATGCAACCATCTTCATATGAAAGTTCATTTCTACACATAAAATACGGTTTTAAATCTACGTCCTCTAGCTTTTTAGGCCAACCGTGCTTAATGAAATTTATAATTTTAAGGAAAATATTATCATTTTCAGTGGCGCTCTTAATTTCGTTAAAAGATATAGGTTTTAAAAACAAATTCGCAATAAAATTAACGTATGAGCACGAGTCGGTTGTATTTAAATCACATTCAGATTCAGACGGAGTTTCTAGAACCGATCGAGACAAAAAATCTGCAACATTGTTATTGCTATTAATATATTCGATATTAAAATTGTATGCCGATAAAAACAACGCATAACGCTGCAAACGGTTCGCAGCGAGTTCGGGAATACCCTTTTTTGATGCAAATATCGACAACAAAGGCTTATGATCAGTTCGTAA
>CAJQZM010031720.1:0-16086 GCA_907164665.1 Colias nastes | reverse complement strand
CGAATGGTGCAATTCTATTGGTCGATATTTGGGTCGGAAAAATAATCATTAAAAATTATTAAATACAAGTATAACAAGTCAAATACACGATTTAGAATGACGAAATTTTCAAACTCAAAACTCAAACATTTACTTATTCAATAAGACTTCTTTGAGAAGCACTTTTGAATCGTCATAGCAGTTTACCATCGATTACCAAGAGAATTAATAAATTAGGTACTTCATTCTTCACTCAGCTATATGCTGCCAAAATTAATAATCAAACCCCATATTCAGATTAAAGGACTAGCAAGCGTCCATGCTATGCAAAAACAGTATTTAATGATTGCAAGCGAAATCTGCGTAAATAAGTGGCTTGTCGGATATTCACTCATTAAAAGTTTCAATGATTTAATAGCAAATTTAAGTATAGCCGTGTAACTAAAAATCCACCTTATTTATATTAAAATATAGCCGAGTATCCAACAACCGTACCACGGTATCACAGAAAATATATTACTACGGTACGTTCATTTCCCGGCGAGGGGCAGCGACGATCGATGAAAACAATTTGCGCTACGGTTTTGCCGCGTGCCATAATTGTCTTTATTTAACGCAATATTACTGACTTATTATAGCGTATGTTATACTGCTAATAGAATGATTGATATAAATTCACGTAAAGATTGCAGTGTGTATTTGTGTGTTTGGTAATGTAGATTATAGATTAGTACATGGGCCAATAGGTATGGCAAATGTTAGCCTCATACCACGCAAGTAAAGATGCAGGCTTAATCTTGTAGCTTGTAGATAAAGTATTAAGTACCTACCTACATACATTTAAAAATCATTTTGCAATGCAATTCTACCGAATAGTTTAAAAATGTGGTTGCAGTATTCACAATGTGAAGACCCTTTATACAATTAAAATATTAGTTCGAATATCCCTACACATTAATTCACGCTTTTGCCTTATTCACTCGCAGGAGAGTTAAAACAAAAAGTCACACAAACTATTTACGTAAAACATTTACGTAGCACAGAGTAATGTTGAAATGACCTCTGTAATAACACCTCGAGCTTTAAATGTATTTCTAGTCTTATTTCGCAGCGGTGAAAGAAATACATTTAAAACTAGAGGTAATTTTTAAATTGACCTTACAACTTGAGCGCTGTCAACATATTTTTATTCTGGTAAGTGGTTTGTAGAACTCTTTATACAATGCATTTTCTGTAGTTAAAGTCGGGTTAATAGATTTTTTAAAGGTGACATTTTTGTTTTAATTATTTTTGCAATGAAACTTTCTTTAAGCACGTTGAGAGTAATATTTCAAGGTCTCATCAAGGTAATACCGTCACGTCATGGAGAAAGGCGACGATATTGGTATCTTTGAATCTTGCTAAAAAAGTTTCTAACGCGTGTGCTCGGCGTACACGCTCCTTTTTATGGTAATGAAGATATACGATTTAGATTTATGTTTTTAAAAATACGTTTACACATAACGGATAAACTAAATAAATAAATAAAAGATAACAATAAAAAGCTCGTCGAAATAGGAACGTTGGTAATCCGGCTGTATAGTGTATGTCCAATAACAGAACTCTAACAATTTCAATGTTCAATTTAACATCGACATACATATATTGTTGACGTATTTATATTGAACGCATTCAAAGGACAAGCTTTATATTCGAATTCTATGCGATTCTAAAATAGCTTTAGTCTACATTTTGGCTTCCTGCGTTTGCAACTCAATTGTTTTATGTTCAGTTATTTTTAAAATAAAACTGGGATGTTTATTTCTATGAAGACTGATTTTTCAATTCTGAGAAATTCGTCGAATATTGTATTAGGAGCAATCAGCTCAACTTTGAAATGGTTTTTTGTTAAAAACCATTTCATTGTATGACATTTGCCGATGAAATATTTATATATAAAACTCGGTAATACGGTTAAGATTCAACCATGAATTGAGAAATTGAACATAAAACTAACTGTTAACTTAAAATTTCTTTATGTGGCAGGACACAAAAGGCTGATCACCTACTTGTCTGTACAGAAAATCGATCAGTGAAACAGAGTGAAACATACATTACGTTACGTTACGAACATTCAAACATACCGGTGAAGCTAATAGAAGCTTTTTAAAAAAAATGTGTTATTTAAACTAAATAATATACTTTTTAAGTATCTATTTTAATAGAAAAGAGACGATTTCAGAATCCAGAATTGCCTCCGTTGTTTAATAACGTACCTACATTCATCGAGCGCTTAGCCAATTAGAGTCAAATTGGACGCGAAAAGCATACGATTAAACTGGCGCCATTTCATCTTTCCTATTTAAACGTGGCATTTTCAGTGATTTACACTACTCAGTGCCATTTAGTTCGTTTGTATTTTATTACTACTTTGAAGCATTTTGCAAAGAGACAGGTGATAGAAATATATCGTTTCATAATTTGTTAAAGTTAAGTGATTGAGCATTAAGAAAATAAGACTTTTTTGTAGATATCGGCAATTAATATATGTTTAATAAGGTAACTTTATTTTACAAAACATTTTTACAACTAAAATCCAACTTTGACCATATCTAAAGTACACAATATGCATCTACAGAGCGCAATAGCTCAAAAACACGCTCAAATGTGACGAGAAACTAACAAAAAACATCCCCATTTCCAATACAGGTATCACCTTCAAAATTGTATTCACATCTGCAACGGTCCGTTATTTAACATGAAAAATTTTAGAAAATTGAAATAAAAGCAAGAACGTTCGTGGCGGGGTTCATAGCGCCCGACTATCGATAAACAAAAAATATGACATCGCACTTTTATGCTTGTGTGATAATGCCTCTAGGGTGAACGTGGAGCAGTTATTGGAAATATTCCCGCCTCTGTAAGTGAAATACATAACAGCAATAGCATGTAGCTGTTTCGAGGCTTTTTCCATACAATAGCAATTACAATACTAGCCTTCATATTGCTTGTTGAAAAGATATCGCGTCAATTATCAAACTATTGTAAACTATTGTATATATACTATTGTATATTACCTTATATTGAAAGTGCCTGTGTATGTAAAACACAATGCAACAAAACAATTTGATTGTATTCTATCTCGTGCGGTTAGCCTTTGTGAATAAAATTCCATTAAACTCAGAACTGACTGAAATATGAACAAAAAATCCGCACTATAAATTCCATATATTTTAGTTCCGCCAAACGAAACGCTATTTAATAAAAATAACAACCATTGAGCCTCAAATTCTTTGTTACCGAATATTTTGTAAACTAATTCATATAATCGAAATGGAAGTAAAAATAATACTATAGCACTGTCAGTTAAATGTACGAAAAAGATTCTTTTTACCAATAATTTAAATCATTCATTATAGTTCAACATAAATTATCTGATATTTTAAGTAACATCGTATCGGATCAATAATTTGTATCTAAATCTAAATAAATTATTGACAGATGTTAAATGATGTTAATTCTGATGTTAAAGCAAAATACTTATTACAATTTATTTAAAAATATATGGCCCGAGTATACGAACAATATCAATTAATAAGCCCTTCTTTTGTCAAAAATTACTGGCAAGTATTTTCATCAAACGGTAGATAATACTACCCTAGTAGGATATTAACTGTATTCATTTCGTTATTTTATCACCCACGAAGTTAAATGATAAAATTGACCACAATAATTTTCTCATTTTATACAATAGATATGAATGAGAGATTGTTCTAAATTCCATTTCAATTAGAACAACTTGTTTAAGCTCTTTTCATAAGGTATTTAATAAAGTCAACACTCAAATGTACATGTGTTATAGGATCAAAATTGCAATGTAACAGTGCTTAAAATGTAATAATTTATTATGAGCGTGCTTTATATTATTATAAAGTACTGGCTCTAAACTGCCACGCTTCATTGTGGCACATTTCACAATATTCTTGCATGAGAAATGACCAAAAAGGAAAATTATTATCATAGAAGGTAGGTAAGTACTAAGTCGTGTGGAATGCTAGTTCAATCGATCGTAATGTATGTAGGGAAGTGGGAACGCTCAACGATTTTCCATATTATTAGCATTTTACTTCTAATCATATATTTATTTAAGGTAAAAGTTTAACACAAGCGAAAGCTTAGTATGGGATCAGATTGTGCCGTGTGAGAAAATTGTCCTGAAATATTTATTTATTTATTTAAAATAATATTAATTTCGATGAACAATCATTATTTAGTTATATTTATGGTTCATATATACCGGTTTTTATGTCAGAATTCCTAAATAGATACGATAAAAACCACTCAAATATGCAGTGAATTCTAAAGAAAAAATGAACACGATAAACTGCAATATTTTATCGCAAAATTCATACATATTGACACAGAAAACGTTAAAAGAATAACGTTCTGCATAATTTATGATCGTAGTATGTAAGGTCTTAGAAAAATTGCCGTTGTTTCTGCGCCAAACGCAAAACGGTAATTTGTGATATATTTTTTATTCCATGAAAATAATTGCACGAATTTACAATTCAAATTGTGGACAATTATTTTGATTCCACTTAATTGTCGGCACATGAGCGTTCACACAGCTATCTGACGTAGAACAATACACCAGCTGCATAAAATTACAGATTTGCGTCACTACAAAACCATTGTTTTTGAATACAATCTATTTATTTATTTATTTATTTATGCTTTATTGTACATACATACCAGGGCAAACAAACTTAGTCTATAATTTTATACAATAATAACACACGGGCACATATGCACGAAAAGGCGGCCTTATTGCTCAAGAGCAATCTCTTCCAGGCAACCCTGATTGTAAGGAATGTTGAACGAGTACGCGTTGGCGCAAATTCAATGTCTAAATTGATACATTGTACAAATAACTAATTTATATACAATACAAAAACAAGAAATATAATATAATAGACAAAATAAAATAAATATATATATATATCTAAATAAGTCATACATCTATTGATATATTAAAATATTATATTTAAAAATAAATATATACAGATAACATAAAACATATAATATTATACAATAGGTCTATTTTTCCTGTATCCAATTGATTGTGAGCTTTATTGATTCGGGAATTAAACTTGAATAAAATTCCCTGGTTAAACGACGTAAACTATACCATGTATATTAGACTAGCTTTGCGCCCGCGGCTTCGACCGCGTTTTTAAAGAAAAACCCGCATAGTTCCATTCCCGTGGAATTTCCGGGATAAAACTATGTGTAAGTGGTAATCCAAGAAACCCTGTATGTACTATATGTGTGCTGAATTTCATTGTAATCGGTTCTGTAGTATTTGCACGAAAGATTAAGAAATATACATACATCCACCCTCATAAACTTTCGCATTTATAATGTTAGTAGGATAGGATAGGATAGGATAGGATTAGTAGGATAGGATAGTAAGGATAAGACATCATTTAATGTTTTGAATCCAAAATAAATCAAGATTTAAACCCGTTTTAACGTTTAACCGGTTTATCTTTAGGTATAAAAGCCATTTAAGGCCACTTCAGGTCTCCACTGGAGGTCTGGTGACAATAGGTCGCTCTCAATCATACGCTCAAGGACTACTTAAGAGGCCGTATCGATTTTAAGAGTGATTTTGACTTGTTTCTTTAATTCTTTAGGAGCTCGTTTAAAAAAACTAACTACTATGTTATATGAAAGTAATGGTATAATTTAAAATTCTCTAGAATATTCGATTATATAGATCTGCCGTAACAACGTTTGCGCTCCCGTATATAATCTAAAATTCTAGAGAACTTTAAATTATTCCATTTCTTTCATAAAACATATAATATGTATTTTTTTTATTGCAAATTTTTAAGCATTAACCTATCATTTAGTGTGTATTTTTTATTTTTTTTTAACTCTGTTGTAAGAACTAGAAATTCGTCGCCATATACGCATAAAATTTCATCAAAGTAAGGCTATTTTAACTTAGATGTTCTTTGAATTTTTCAATAAAAGTACATAAATTGCCTCGAACATATTTTAGGATGTCTCAGTGTCTTTATTGTAGTATATTTTATAAGAAAACTTCTTCTATTAAATTCCGTGTAAAATACAAAGACACGAACGTCCCGCATGGAAAAAATTGAAACACGCCTTAGGTTATTGGCTATTAAACAAACTGGACAATGAATATCAATAAATTGTCTCGAACGTATTTTAGATATTGAATGAATCTTTAATTTAAGATATCATCACACATTGTTACTAATTTAGTTTTGTTAAACGAGCGTCTAAAGAATTACAGAAACAAGTAAAAATCACTCTAAAATCGATAAGGGGCCTTAAGTACAATGAAAAGCGGCGAAAAATTAAGGTAGAATTATGTAGGTAATACGATTAAATGTTGGCTGAGTTAGGTGAGATATTTTCGTTAATAGCCAAGGTTTAAAGTAGGGTTGTTATTAGTTAAGTTTCATGGTATCAGTTATATGCCAGAGAATGTGGAATCTAAATGAGTCTAGGAATTTTAGAGGAAACAGGCAGATTAACAAGAAACAATTTATTCCTGATTTGTTTCAACTATTATATAATCATATTTTCAGAAAAGTTTAATCTAAATGAGTTCAGGAATTTTGGAGGAATGGCCAACTAAAAAAATGTTTTAGTATAATAATATTATTCAAATATTTTTGATAACATTCTCTTAAAATATGTTGATTTGAATGTTACATTACTTATTTTTCAATTTGTAGTCTCTGATTCAATATTAGATTTATTTTACCATGAAAATTGGAGTTATTTTCCGATTCAATGCTTATTTGGCTTCAGCGTATTCTTATGTTATAAAATGCGTTCTATACGGTTCTTAGAAATTCTCCGTAAAACTACTCGATACAGCGGTGCAACGATATCAAAAGGGATTGAATACGGATTAAAATGACGAAAAACTATTGAAGAGTTTCACGGAATATATATTTTCTCGTTGCTTCCACCGATATGTGAAATGCGCGTTCTCGGAAGGAAAATCTTGACTTTTATCCCGTTTGATATATCGAAATGTAGGTATACTTTACTGGAGCACTTCTGCTATTTTCAACAGGGACGCTATAGTCTTTGTTTCGAATAACGCAGGTATTGTATTTACTTTATAGAGTGGGCTACAAGCAATCGGATTAAACTATTGTTGGCAGATCTTTTGTTTTCGGAAGGAATTGTATGACGCCCACAGACACAGGTTTCCGATGTTATAACAATAACTTTGAATGTGCGATGACGTCACGTTAGCCTTGGGTTTATGTGCCTTCTTCCCATTGTTTGGACGTCATCATGCGTCCTGTGATCTAATTTCCAATATTATCCAAGTCTATTTTTAGTTTGTGACCGATCTGTCCTATATCATTACATATTATGAAGTTAATAAGGCATACGAAAGAGGATAGCCTAAGATATAAAACGTGGAAGTATTAATGAATGTAAACTATTATCAAAACTTAAATGCTCTTCAATCGTGGTATACAATACATAATTTGGAAACTTCCAAAAACAATAAGCCGTTCACATTACATAAATACATAATCATTATTATGTTCTCATAATAATGACTATCCATCAACGACAAAGGACGTAGCCAAACCAAAAACACTTTGTGCCACACAATTTTGATACGTATTCGCAGTCGATCGATTACTTGCTCGTATACGAGTGTTTGGCCAACATCGCTAGAGAGGTTGACGATGTTAGTACAATTGAAAGAAAGATTGATCGCTTTTGAACGTTATCCCCTATCATATATATGGAACTTATAATATTTGAAGTAAAAAATGTAGTGTTTTTTATTACCTTGTAATTTTATTATCTGCTCCAATGAATTGTTCAATAGAGAAAGCGTAAAACTTCAGGCTTTGATTCGTATGAACCTTTCTCAAAAATTTACACCCTAGATTATGCTGCATGGATTAATGGAGATATTGCAATTGTAATGAACAAAGCCTCATACTATTTGACTTATTAACTTACATTCAGGCAATTTGTAGTAATATCCACTATAGATTTCATGACAGATTTATTGACTGAAGTCTGAAATATTTCTCCAATTTATTACATATGCATATACAGGTATCGTATTTCATACTCTTATAACCAACACGTATAGAAATAGGTCATTCGACAAAATAATATGTAGAATATAAATTGACAAAACATTTCATTTCGTAGTTTTCGCGAGACATTCGGATTGTAAACAACTTGTTATACGAAATAGGTTATTTCCGATACTCGTAAACGAAATTTAGATGGAAGTATGGTGACTCGGTGTTTCTTTGATTACCTCTGTGTATTCTGCCTTTATATCTTTTTCAAGGTTTGACAGTATTATTTGGAATCATCTCTTTTGTTTGGTTTTGCTTTTAGGGTGATTAGAATATTTCGGTATTGCTTGTCATCTGTAATTGGATCTATAATTTTTCACATTCGTTTCATAAATGTTTGGAAGTAAGTTCAATGTCAATAAGGTTCAACTTTACGTAAAAACATCTAGAATTTATATTTTTCGTAATGATGCTTAATATAATATTTTGTTTATAAAAGCACACCTAATATTATCAAATCGATTTGTTTGTGTATTTGGTTCACATTCTTTTAATATTAATAAAATTCCATAAGTTTGTACATAGGTATATGAAAATGTATCTAGTCTTTCACAAAAGCGTACTATGCCTACGGCTAAAACTTATTCGAATATATTGCGATTTTTATATTATACGTGACTATAATCCGGAAACCTTATAAAGGAAATGGCAAGCTTCTCAATGATATAGCTATCTATACAACAGCGGCATTTCTCTTACGATGTGGGTGCGGTCAATATTGTAGAGAACAAGTTAATTCAAACGGTAATTTTAAAACAATAAGGTTTGTTGATATAAAGCAAAATAGGCGCTCGTCGTAGAGTTGCATTTTTATTTTTAATATTGCTAAAGTAATTTTTCGTTCCACAACTTAGCTATGTATCGAGTTAAGTCATTATTCATCTGCACCAAGCACCATTATTAAATTGTTTTCATTAGCTACATCTTCGAGTACATACATTAAAATACTCTTTGTTTGAAATTCCAAAGTTTGAAATTCCAAACACGACCTCAAACTAAAAATTCATTAAACGCAAGGCCCTCCCATACGTTAGTAACTTTCAAGTTCGCATTACGACGATCAATACTACCCAACGTTAAAACGTATCACGCAAAGTGGCTCACGAAAACATAATTTATAATATCCTACTCGACTAGACCTTTAATATAAATGAAGAAGAGCGCCATCTCTCTATCTTATATTCACCTTAGTGAAATAGCAAACGCCGAACGAGAAAGATGGTCGTTCGAGAAGGACTACCAAATTTTAGGCCTACGTATTGTCATGCGCGGTTTGGGCCGGGCGAATCTATTTTTAGATCGCTCAAAAAGCGGCCGCCTTACATTATTAATAAAAGCAATTTGTACGTAAACTAGCCGTACATTTTGTATTGCGTTTGGAACACGTTTAGTATGATGTGTTAATTTTTCATGTAACTAGGCGATGAATTAACAAATTAGCTACGAAATACATTTTGCCGACTTGATTTGTATTTGATTATATTCTGAGAAAGCTGAATATTAAATCTGCACAAAAAAGCTATTCTAATTAATTAAAAACGTAATTTAAATATGATATTCCTAACTTTTTGCTCTCACTTTTAAACTTTATCGCCAATCATCAAACAAAACGTATAGAACCGTACAAAAAATACCTTAAAACTATCCAGCGCCAGACTATGGACGTTTGAGAGTCCATTAAATAAACGAAAGCAATGTAGACGGAGCTAAAAAACAAGTGAGCTGCAATTCGGTTTGAGGCTTCGGAACTTGCGTGTAAAAAATCACAATCCAAGCAGAATTTTTACTGCTCGTTTCAGCACTTTATTTGACCACTTCAAATCGAATATTCGAAAGCTAGTGAATTGCAATTTGTAACTTTACCAGCTAACCTTTTTGTGATCTCGTTTTATAAGACGTAGGAGATAGAGATTAAACGCTCGCAAATTCACACTTCAATGAATCTTTAGAACGAAAATACATAGAAATGATGGAACAGAAAAATCGCGACGAGTGCTCGCGTGAAAACGCATTTGATATTTGAATGAGCATTTCTGTTAAATGATGCATGTATGGAAGAGCCTTAGCGTGAACTTTACAGTTAGTTTCATACTTTCAATGTCGAAATATGCAGCGAAAATTACTGGTCCCTTGCATGTCTATGCTACGTTTTTTTTTTTTACCTTTCTTCGAGGAAGTTTTAATTAAACTTCGTGTATATTTCAATAACAACAAAGTAGATTTAAAATTGCATGTATATTTGGAAGTTTGTTAGTTTTGTGCGCCTTGAAACAGTTAAGTTCGGTGTTCATGTTAATTCGATGCTAATGAGCAATTGCTGGCACAAAATGTACAAATTGTTCTGCATAGCATTACGATACTTAGTTTGAGCAAGTACATTAATAATAATAACAAAATGAAATTGTTGGTAATAAAAGATAATTCCATTGAAAATGTGAGAGGTCTAAATTATCACAAATTGAATGCTCGTAGCAAAGAACCAATGTATTTGAAGTCAGATTACGTTTACGAGCTGTTATTTCTAAAATAGATTCGAACGGTTTGAAAGATTCTTGTTTCTTTTAAATCAAAGGCATTTGTGTATTACTTTTAAATAAAAGCATTCACAGCCGATAAGCCGATTGACTCGGGTTCAAAGGGAAAGTTGCGATGGAAAATTTTGTCTCCAAATACAACTCTTCAGGTTAACAAATATTCTGAATATTACAAAGTTATGAACTGAGGCAATTTGCGCAACATTTTCTAGACCATTCTCCGAGTTGAGCATTCCGTGTTTAATATTGTTGTACGAAATGTTCCTCATTTATTTCTTTTCAAACTGGTGAATGTGTCCCACAATGTACTATTTCTCCATATACTGGAATCCCACTAACATTATAAATGTGCTTGTTCACAATACGGCTACGCAAAACTAAATTAATTTTGTATATGTCACTAAGTAGAGTAGCTTAAAGTTGTGGCTCATATAAAATGTAAAGAAAAGAAACGAGAACAACGTAAGATTATAAGATGTGAGGAATATAAAAGATTGAAAGACGTCGTATTTTTATTGAGTTTAATTCCCTATTCTTGGTACTGTGTACAATTTGATACATTCAACTTTAAAAAAATCCCGAGAATTTATCTAACGTTTTTTTTTTACTTTTATTATTTAATATGGTACAAAATATATTTATGCTCAAAAAATAAAAACTTTTTAAGTGCTTGCAACACTAAAATCGGCAGTAGAGTGCAAGATGGCGGACCGATCGAATGCGTCTACGCATCGCAAAGTAAGATTATAGATTATTTATTATATTTTGTTAAAATTGTTTTCAAAACTAATCTAATTTAAAAAGCTTGTTATATATTCTAACTACTAACGTTATTTTCCAATACCTAAATAAATTGTTAGTGCATGTAATCTTCATTGTTTTTCAAGTGTAGCAAATATGATACATTGCTAGATAGCGAACATTCTACATATTTTTAGCTGTGTATCAAATATGTGACATTGCCAGATTTGTAGAGATGTACTATTTCGTTATGTTTTCCAAATCGATTATAGCCAAGGGGCCAAAATGTAGTCATTATGTATGTAAATTATTATTTTTTTACAGGTAATTTCTCACTTAAACACGCAACAACAAAGAAGAGCTCGGCAACTCGTAGCTCTTGTTCCAAAACCGGGAGCAAAATCAGATTTGGACGAAAGTGATACTTCTGAGGACGAAGTTCAATATTTCTCCCGCCTTCCTTACTCTGATAGCAGTTCGCCACCTCCATCATTGCCATCTTCAATAGAAAACCTAAATCTTCTCTCAGATGACGATATTGAGGTCAATGAAATAGTCGCTTCAAAGTCTTTAGTACAAGCATACAGTCAACATTCAATTCAGTCACCATTGATTAATCCTTGTTCGCCATCAATTTTATCGCCTAATCCATTAGCAACTGAGACCAGATCTTCGTGTCCGATACCATCACCTTCATCGCCATCTGTACTAGCTGCACCCTCACAATTAACTTCACCGCGAGTTAGTAACTTGAAGCGGCATCATCAGTCACCACCAACGTCGCCATTATTTGCAAATTTTCCTTCAACGTCTACTCGTTCAAAGAGACCTAAACTTGTCACAGTAAAACGCAAAGCAATACCACCTAAAAGGTTAACACCTAAATGGAATAAATGTGTTACTGCTGCAAGTACCTTTGTGGATGCATATCCTATCCAGACTGTAGTTCGTTTTAAGAAAGAACAAGGTAGAAAGATGCCAGTGACTTGCCCCAATGTAATAAAAGAATATAACACTTACATGGGCGGTGTCGATCTCTCTGACATGCTGATTGCTCTATATCGTACACCATTCCGGGGCCATCGTTGGCAGTTACCAATATTTTCACAAATGCTTGATATATGTATAAATAATGCCTGGCTTCTATATCGGCGTGATGGAAAAGCCAGGATGGATGCCAAGAAACTAAAACCCTTAAAAACCTTTAGAATTGAAATTTTTGAAAGCCTGCGGAGGTTTGAAAGAACTGATAATATGATCAATATGAGGCCTGTTACAAAATTTATGACTATTCAGAAGCCAGTAGCTGAAAGACCACCAGATGCTGTACGGTATGATAAAGTTGCTCATTATCCAACTTTAGTAACCAGTAGAGGAAGGTGTATGAATTGCACAAAAGGGTTGACTAAATTTTTTTGTCAAAAATGCAAATTAAGATTATGCTTATTGCCGGAACGAAATTGTTTTATAGAATTTCATACCAAAAAGTAACAGTTTATAAATATTTATCATTATTCAGTTATAAATATTTATATACCTACGTAGTACATTTATATTGTTATAATTTGATAAAGAACCAATTTGTGAGACTGATTTTTTACTTTATTGTATTGATTGATCTCAATTTACTAATCATTAAGATTTAAGATTAATAACATAAGTACTAAGGCTGTTATTTATTCTAATTTTATATGTCTGTAGAAGAACATAATAATTTTATATTTTATTTTTTGTTATTTTACGAAGAATATTGACATTTTAAGTTTTGTTTTGTTACAAGTATTTTATTAAAAAAACTGATTTGTTGGGCACTGAAAAGTTGGCATTGTAGCAAATTAGATACATAGATTTTATAGTGTTGATTGTTAAGGGCTTGGCAATGTATCTTATATGTTACACTCAATAAATGGCAATTTACTGACATTAAAATTTTTTTATTATTTTTTACCCCTTCTATAGCCACATACAAACATATTAAATATGTTTTTTTTCAATTTTAAAAAAAAAAATTTCTTGCCAAGTATAGGGTTAAACATATGTAAGATACTTTGTATGGAAGCACGAAGTTTGTGACTTTCAATACGATTCTAAGATTTGTAAGCATTTCACGGTGGATACCTTATAAAATGGAAATATTTATTTCTTCAGAATAGTTCACGTATCGTACCTACATGCTTTGAAAATAAGATGTTATTTCTTTTCTTGGTTATGAATAGAAATATTTATAAATGGATAAATATGATATAAAAATGTTAATAATATTTTAGTTTTAGAGCGAACTCATATTTTTACGTAAGTACGTTGTTATTGTAAGTTTATTGTGTTGGGAATTAAATATTTAATAAATTAATCTTGCATTAGTGTTGGGTAGTATAAAGATAATTTTAATCATAAATAACGGAACTACAAAAAGACCACTACATTTTTAAATAAAAACCTAACATAAAAATAAAAATAACAACGCTGTTCCTAATTTTTAGAGCTCTTGTGAATTTTGTGACTGTAACAATTCTCCGAAACGTAAAAAAATAATAATTGGTTGATGAAAATAAGAGATATCATGTCTATTTAGCTTGTTATTTTAAATTTCAATACGAGTACAGTTTACCTTTAACTATAGTCATTTTAAATAAGTATACCGCAATTATTTTTAATCAGAACATACTATTAATCATATTTTACGATTTATTTAAATTACTGCTCCAAATTCCATTCTATATTTCGCGTCAGTATACATTATCAATTTAAAACAAAACATATTGCAATGACCATTAATAAATTAAAGTATCATTTACGGATTGATGATTTTAATTGAAATTTATAGTAAACATATTTACTTTAGTCCTATTTGTTTGAACAGTATGTATCTATCTAGTCGATACTATTCATGATATTCCAATGAAATATGGCTATAACAGGCGATGTATTTTGCTGCGTTGTTTTTAGTTTGGAGTTATAATTAACTGTTCTTGTTTATATTATTTGACTTTGATTCATCGGTTTTAAATGGTGAATATATATTTTATAATTATTATATATTTTTCTTCCAGTTTACTGCCAATATATTATTAATTCAAACTCAAACTAAAACTGAAACACTTATTTATTCAATTAGACTTCTTCGAGAAGCACTTTTGAATCATCATAACAGTATTAACAAATTTACTACCGATAATCACAACTAATCAGTTTAATTTATGCCATTAATTGTTATGTAATTACTGAAAAAAAATGTGTGCGTGTACTAGTGTACACACGTAAGAAGTGAAACTTCTTTATGACCTTATTTTTCAAAAAATAATTTACTATATGCAACTTTACAGAAATACGTCGGTCGAATCACGCGTGGTAGGGTTAAGAAAAAGATGGCGCGTAACGGAAAAATGTCACGCGTAACGAAATAATGTTACACTAAATTTTTTAGAAGTTTCACTTCAATTATAATCGTAAACTTAATATTATGTCAATATCAAGCTGCCAGCAATCTTATTGAAATCAGTAAAAATAAAACACTACTACGTCTCCTCAAAATATGGCTCAATTAAGATCTCAATTAAAAATCCCAACCGCCAATAAATAAACAATTTTTCTATACGTTTGATAAAAAGCTTTAAACCATTCTTTAGAAAATTCGCTACAATGAGCTTTGTATTTGGCGGTATTGATCTTGTGCGTGTATTTCAACGCGGGGAGTTTGGTGCAAGGGAAAGTAGCCCTTATTCACACAATTGTACAAATTATCTGCGAAATTTTGGTCTCATAGAAAATAATAGAATAGTCTCGTCTTTTATTCTGTTAATTTGTAAGTGTCTCAATATAGGGGTTTTCATATATATTTAGTAAAATGTAAACTAAAGTCCCTAATATGTGTATGAGGCATATGCTTTATACATCAGTTTCACTGATCGATTTTCTTTACGGAAAACTTGATCAGCCCTCTGTGTCCAGGCTACCAAGGGGGTAGTCATCGCTCTATCTATGTATATATCTATATTAAGTAACTATATTTCCGCCCGCATCTTAGCCCGCGTTTTCAAAAAAAAAACCGGTATAGGTAGTTCCCGTTCATGTGGGTTTTTCGGGATAAAAAGTAGCATATGCCTTATTCTGGGTCTTCTGCTACCTACATACCAAATCTCATTGTAATCAGTTCAGAAGTATTTGCGTAAAAGAGTAAAAACATCCATGCATCCTTCCTCACAAACTTTGCATTTATAATATTAACAGGATAAAACTCAAATACTCATGAATTCTACATTTGAAGATATTTCGTAGACTACGTCTCATTAAATTTGCTTTTTAATCATCAACGAGGATTATTTTATGAAAGGCTGGTTTATACGCCAGCGCGATCGAGACTCGTTTAGAATTTATTATACTGCTCGAATTCAGATTTCAGAGCATGAACCATTATTGCAGCAGTGGCTCTGAGTTTCGATGCTTCAAAAAATATGATACGTTTTAATATTTTATGAATCCAGATGTAGACTACAGGCCCATGTTGAAAAATTTATGGGTCATTTGAACCACCAGATGACCTATCTAGAACGATATAAGAGCATAAAATAATAAGATTCAGCACTATGCTGTCACTTGTAAGCTGTCCACCTGAGTGCAGATGAGAATTCGAAAGTACAGGTAGAGATTTTTTCCCCTTGTCTCCATGATTTTTGTACGGC
>CAJQZM010031719.1:0-20166 GCA_907164665.1 Colias nastes | reverse complement strand
CAACGTGACCACGACCACTCTGCCAAGAGTGAATCGACAGAGAAGAATCATAATTTGCCCAGACAGTATAGAATATGCTTTAAAAGTATAAAACTGTAATTTTGATATTGTATGTAAAATACAGGTCTGGTCAAATTTCAGTTCGACCAGTTTCAGTGGAATTGGAAATGCTGGTAATTTTAGAGTGAAATTCTTCAAAAATAAATTAGAACTATGGTATGGTCCGTATATGTATGGAGTAATAACAACTACCTGTTTCACGCTACATCACACAGAATAAAAGAATTAAATAGGCTCAAAAATCTTCGTTATTAGTTACGATGCAACAGAGACAAAATATACTCATATTATAGTACTTATCCTCTATGCAACTAAGGTTAAAAATAAACGATTACTAAAAAGCTTCCCGATATCTGAATAAAAGAAAATTCAGCTTGCTACAGTTTAATATCCACACAAAGATGTGTTTGAAGTTTTAATTTTAACCTTTTCTTTCTCACAATCTAGGTTCATTCACTGTACTAAGACTCTTAAGTTAGACGCAGATATAAATTATAATACTGAACATCTCACCGCTTTATATTATGTTTTATTAGTTTAGTTATTTCGAAGATTTGAATAGAAATGAAAATGTTTTACACAATAAGATTAGCATAATTCATTAAGCAGGTAAGCTTGTTCACGAATGGACCTAATTTTCGGGAGTAAACAGGAAATAATAATATTATGCTTTATTTATTAATTACTTATAAAAAAGCCTTGCACAATTTTCCTACTAATATGTAAAAGGGACATTGTTATATAAGACAAAGGCCTCCCTGGTGTAGTTCGGAACAAATATATTCCATCGCCTATTAATTGATTGCTTGGACAATCACGGTTCCTGCGTTCCATATTATGTGACCCAATTTCTTCGAAAGGAAGGCACATGAAAATAATATAGATCATAAGATGTTTTCCTGCGTGTGTTCTCCTATCGAGAATTACTAGAGGATCATTCAGTTATTAGCTTCTACTATTTTCATGATCGTAAATCTACATTAAATAATATTTTCTCTTATCTTATTATCTCTTCAACTAAATGTTTGGATTCTGGTCTATCATATGTATTTGGATTGTATTATATGTAGGTACTTATAGTTAAATATAATTCAAACTGCACTAATTTTGTCGTAACTATTAGAGTCGCTTCGATACATCATTGTCAGGTTTTACGATGATGAATGATGAGTTATTTGAGGCTTTACATTTTCTAAATAAATTTGATAATTGATACGCTTATCAAGTCTGTGAAAATTATCAAAACACCAATAATCCTGTACTATTATCAGTTGAAAGTACAAATAATATACGGGTACCTATGATTAGCTTTATATACTCAGTAATCTTGATATATCTTTTTAACGTGAAAAATCAAACATTTGCGAAAACACACACTCACATAGCCACACATATTATGACTTAGCACATACAAATAATTGTATAAACCTGATAATGCCCATCTTTTTCACCTTACAAGAAATTATACTCACGAATTGCCAATATCTGAGAACTTCAGCACATCAACGTGTTGTTTCCTAACATTCTTCAGAAGCGTCACACAGGATTCGTCAGTGAAGCATTGGCCCGTGACCGTATGCTGAATGACTACTACGTATACTGGCTTTGACAAATCCACAGGATTGTTCAAGGGCGTTGAACCCCATTGAGATAGGGGTACGACTCCGCAATCCAGATCTGTTCAATTCGAAACGGTAGGATTAATTGCTGCGCCAAATTACTAAGCAATGCGTTAATTACATTGAGAATTAATATGCAGGTGTTGACGGTTTAATATTCAAAATAATATATCAGTAAGGCTTTGTTGGTTTGTTGACAAGTATAACTTTAATTGGTGTCAAAAACGAGGCGCGATCTCTTGAGAGACTTCAATCAATTAAATTAAAGTTAATGTCACTAAGTAATTTTATTTGATTGTGAGATGTTATGAGCAATGTTTTATTTAGCTGTTATTTATTAAGTAAAAAGAAATCTGTATTGTTTTACCATCGCGGAGAATGAAAAATTAAAACGCTGTATATAGTAGGTACTGTACATACCTGTAGCGACCACAATTTTTATAACGAGCAATAAAACAATATACATTTCGTTTCCTTTCATTGAGCACTAATTGAATAAACACAAACACTATTTATTATATTATGTTAATTACAAACACCATTTATTAAATTTATATATGTTAAAAGTAATCAAATACGTATATAACTAGTAACATCCTAAAGGTGATTGATTCCCTTTGATTGGAAAATCTGCTTACTATATTCACGGCTTGGTTACTCATCAATACTTAGAGCATTTGGTTTAATGCTCTAAGCATCAATATATACGTAAATGTGACTGTAAAATTGTTTTTCTCTGCATACGAAGAACGCTATTAGATATACATAGTTTTTCAATCGATTGTTTCTGTTATTATTTGTCATGCTGCGAGTGTTATAATGAAATGAAATGTTTTGTAAATTTTCACAATATTTATGGTGGAATATAACAAACCGAAATTGAAAGGATTTTTGAGATATATTGTTTTAATTTTTATGCAGAAATAAGATGCGACGTTGAAAGGATGCGAGGTAGGCAATAATAAGAGGGATTTCTAAAAACCAACACGTGAATATGTACCAGGATATGAATCAATTTAAATGAAATGTTTAGTTCAAAGATCTGCGAAAAAGGGAAATCTATGAGATTTGTACACTTGATAACCTGAGAATAATCAATATAATCATTGACAATTTTATTTTATTTCAATCTGTGATTTCAATAAAGGGAAGAAATAAAGACTAAACCTGTCATTTTATACGTTACGGGGATAATATCATGTACCGGAATTAAATAATTAAATGTGTTCAGCAATTATAGAGTATAAATTTTATTTCAAAAGAGAGCTATAATATATCATGATTGTGTTTCTAGTTTCAACCAATTATAATATATAATTGGTTTCTTCGCAAAAAGAACACAATATGGTGTTAATGGGCTTCAGTTTAATGACCCCTGTCAACCTTAGTTCTCATAAAAATAAACAATCATCACGGCAATTTATATAAACCTTTATTTATATTTATTATAGTAGGTATCTAATGTAAGGTGCTTTGATGTTATTTCGGAAGATGGATTAAACAATAATGTAAATTTAACACGCTGCTAGTGAATATTTTTAAAACTTGCAATGCTATTATTGCCAGTCCTGTAGTATTGTAAGTATATTAAATAATATATTATGTACCAAGTCCTACACACATAATAAATAATACCATAACCATAATTGTGTATAATCTAGAAATCGTCGTAGCAGTTACAAATGTCGAAAACAACCTAACCAATATCTTGTGAATTACTTATTACTCTACCAACATCACAACCTAACTCCATCCATTTATTCAATTAGTCTTCATTTCGAAACGCTTTTCTCCATAAGTAGCATGATATTTCATAATGAACGGTCGTTATGAAAATTACCCCTAAGTATTTATTACTTACTCGATAACATAATATTTTATACATTTTTAACTCGTGTTCCTTTGCCTGATACATTTAGATGCCGTAGACCCCGTTTTGGCGTATGTTCTTGTATTTCATAATGCAATAGTATATAGCAGATAGCTGATGTTTTACAAAAAAATGTCTGAGGTGTTACATGTGGGACACCCGATTGGAACGAAGTTCCTTTCGTTTTGAAATAAGTATTAAACGGGCTACTCCTACGCTACCTGCAGCAGGGGCAATATTGAAATTGCACCCTTTAATTGTCATCTGAATTGTGATGTCTATAGGCAAGCAGGGGCAATTTAGAGAACAGCTGACATTGCTCCGACCGCCGTGCAACCGAGATAAAATAATATACCATCAGTGAAAATGTTTTGAAGATAGGTCTAAAGAAACATATTTGGAAAAAAACACCCCGACAAAATTTCCAAGATAGTCTTTTATTTACCTGCGATAAATAGTTGACGCCTTAATTGTAAGCTCTTGTCTATAGAGTAGATAAATTACCTATTAAAGTAGACGGTCAAACTGTATAGAAATGACAAAGTATCGAATAAAGTTAAAGTCTGTTAAAGTCTGCCTGCGCCACACCTAGGATGTATCGACGACGAACTTTCAAAGTTACAAAGTTTTAAATTTAGGAGACATTCTTGAAAAGCTTTTGAACACTTGACATACAAAGTCTATGAGTTAATTTAGAAAGACTTGAGGGATACTTATAAATTGTTTTTAGGAAAAGTGGGATGTGAATATGCTTTTATATTTCTTACACTTTTATAGATATTTTTTTGTAATATTGACTGATCCCTTATTATAGGTATTCTTTAGGTTTTTATCGTGAAGATAGTAAATGGTCAATTATTTTAAAATTTTTTACCCAATGTCGAAAATATATTCAATTTGTATACATTTAAATTTGACAAATTATATAGTATTATTATTCTGACGACAATCCAATTGAACTCTCTTAGGGCTGATTTTTCAATCCTTGGTTAATACTTATTCGTCGAATAACGTATTAAACTACCATTTCAAAAATGTATTCTTTGCCCGTCTTTGACAGTTTACGAGTGACATTTTAATATTATCGTGTAATACTTTATTGGGCGGATAAGTTTTATCCATGGATTGAAAAATCGGCCCTTAGTAGAATAATAAGTAACAACGTGCGAAGAAATTCAAAATGGTTTAAGCGAATTATTTAATCTTTAAAATTCAGATTTTCGTAATGTTAAGAGAATTTGAAATAAAATACTTTATTATTAACTAATAAGTATCCTATGATAATATAGCGGCATTAATATTAATAAAAGACTTGAATAGTCTCTTCCCTATATTTGTTGGCCACGACAGAAAGTTACTAATACCACTAATACTCTGATATTTACCCAATCTACAAGCTTGTTTACTAAGCGACTCCTTTGATTTACTACCTACTATAACCTAGTAGTAGAGCACTTCATACAAAGCGCTTGGATTCAGTGATTTAATTAATAAACCTAACATTATTCTAGTGTTTGATTTTACGCGAGTATTATACATTTAGAAATTAAAGATTTTTTAACGGATTTTAAACGCGATTTATTCATTATATTATTTTCCCGACGTTTGAATGACCGTCAAGACGAACATCGCAGTTTCCCCGTGACCACGCTCGCTGTAAAGTGTTCGAAACGTCGGGAAAATAATATAATGAATAAATCGCGTTTAAAATCCGTTAAAAAATCTTTAATTTCTAAACCTAACATTATTAACATAGGTTTATTTCGCACGCCCAAATCATTGTTTTAAGTAATACTTTTAACAAACCCAACCTTATTGTAATGACAGAATTATGTAGTTTATTTATTTATAACACTTCATTGTACAAAACAATGTAGGAAATGTGGTACAAATTTATGAGGTACAAAAATTTTGCACAATAGGCGGCCTTATTGCTACACAGCAATCTCTGCCAGGCAACCTGGTAGGAAAGGAAATGTGAGAAGAATAAGGATAGCGCAAAAAAAATTAAAGAAAGAATATATTAAAAAAATGCCTACATACTACATAAACTACATATACTGTACATAGATACTACATAGTTATACAAATATACTTGTATAATACACTACACAAACTACAATATATATATAACAATATATACAAAAATTATAATTATACATAAATTATTACTAATGCAACTATTGCATGGCTAGGTAATGAGCTTTCAATAGGGACTTAAAAGAACAGAGCGTTTGTGCACGTCGGATACTTTCCGTAGTTATGTATAAATATACGTAGTACGTACGATTATGGATCGAATGTATGTCTTTACAAGTTTCGTAGATTACACAATTCACAACTGAATTTACTATTGTACCTACTTGAGCTAATTGTATACGGGTATTGACTAAGTTTACTAGCACGAGCCTTTGAATTCAAGCAACAATATGAATTTTTAATTCGTTCTGTACCAACATTATTTTATTTTCATTATTTTACTGAAAACATTATTTAATCAAGACAACCTTTATCAAATGTACATCAAAATAGTTACAGATAAAAAAAACGATGTAACAATTTATTTTTCCATATCAATTTCTTTTCAACAGCAGAATTTTATTAATAAGTACACTGAACTACATATAAAAACCTATATATTACAAAAGCTACAATCCCACATCAAAACGTTCAATTCAGGATGAATTTGATCCAAAAATATCAGTGTATAAAATATAAAAACCATAAAGGTTACCTACCGGACAATGTAATCGGAAAACCAAAATTGTAGCTGCAAAACGAGAAATATAAACCAGTAAATCAAATACTTTTTAGGTCGTATTTGTATCATTGTGACGTTATCAATAGTAATAAATTAATAATTATTAATTAATCCTACTAATCCTAGCCTACTAATGCGAAAGTTTGTGAGGATGGATGTATGTGTATGTGTGTGTGTATGATTGTTACTCTATGTTTGTTTGTTCACGCAAATACTACTGAACCGATTACAATGAAATTTAGCACACATATAGAGGGTAACTTAGGTATCCTAACACATAGGATAGGTTTTATCCCGGAAATGGGAACTATGCGGGTTTTTCTATGAAAACGCGGGCGAATCCGCGGGCGGAAAGCTAGTATTATATAAATGCGAAAGTTTGTGAGGATGGATGTTAGTTACTCTTTTACGCTCACTACTGAATCACGTAAAGTAATGAATTGTTCGCTTTATTATTTAAATAGGTAATTCTCATTCTATCTCAAATATTCTAGAATACGGATTTGTCCTTGATAGCTTGTCAGAATGTAATAATAATCAAAATGACTAAATCCCTATTAAATATATAAACAAATACATCGATATAACTAGGAATTAAAATTAAAATAGCTACATTAACGTCTAAAATTATTATGATCGTTTCAAAACCGGAACTAATAAAATTCCATTCATTAATCATAAAACATATTTCTCTTAAATTAACATCAATAAGCTTAAGATATTTTTTTCTTGGTTGAAAAAAAAATAAATTCTTATTAAATATCTGTGGAAAATTTAATAAATTAAAACAACTTTTTTGTAGACAAATATTAGGTGATGTAAGGAAATTAGTAGAAATTTTACAAATAAACTCATTTATTATATTATAATAAAGATAATATTATTATGTAGGATCTCTTCATGTTAACACTACGCGTGTCATTTAATAAAATATAAGCTGTCAATTACTTAAAGATACTATAGCAGAACTAGCTGTGCTCCGCGGTTTTACGCAGTGCTCCTGTTGGTCTTAGCGAGATGGCATTAATAGCCTATAAGCCTTTCTCGATAAATGGGCTATCTAACACCGAATGAATTTTTCAAATCGGACCAGAAGTTCCCGAGATTAGCGCGTTCAAACAAACAAACTCTTCAGCTTTATAATATTAGTATAGATTTCGTAGATTCGATTATATAGACACGCTATCCAGAACTTCAAAATAAATATACATTTTCGCGGTTAAAATTACCAGTGTATATTTTAGTAGGTTGAAAATGTTTTACACGCTACTAATATTATTGCACGTGATGCAATTAATTACTGATAAGTTTTTTAAAGATTACGGATATGGAACTCTGTAGGTAAATATATAAGGTATTAAATGTTCGTTGAACTCTGCTATGAACTTACTTATCGTATACTTGAGAATATAAAATTTTTTCTTTTTCGAATCCCGTCTCGTGATCGAAATTATTATATTATTTTTAAGCTATTGCATAGCTTCTTTCGCGGGCCTTGAGCGCGGGGACCGAATCGAGAAATTCCGTAACGAAAAAACCTCACGCTCCCCACTCCGACGGGCACGGAGGTGTGGCTTGAAGGCATGCTATGCAATTGCTTTACCGCGGCAGTCCCCGAGTGCCACACGTCTTTTTATTAATTCTCATTTAATATGAATGCTATAAAACTAATGTTAAAAACTATCGACTATTGAAAATCATGTTATTCATGCTGTACGGCGCAAAGTAACGCCAACATTTATAAGTACTATAATCAATATAGATACTTATTAACGTGTGAGAATAAAAAATATTATTTAATATTTTTCATATAATTATGTGAAGCTCATCACGCTTTTTATCACGTGACTAGTTATAGTATTGCCAATCCGAAAATGTTCAAGAGATATTGGCAATTTGGCCTCCTGGGTTGATTCGTCGTTGAACCAAGATATATCTTCTATGTTAAAGTTGAAACCTAACAATTAAATTTAGAGCTTATGGAAGTCGCAGTAAACTTTTATACATCAATTATAGGAAAATTGGATAATCATTTGTTGTACATCTAAAAAAATATAATCTAAAAAATTGGCACATAAACTCAAACGAATATCATTTTTACATGTCTAGTTATTTTTATAGTAATTTACTGGTGTTATAAATAAAAAATGTTTTCCCTTTCTTTATATTTTATTCTACGGTAAAACATATAAAGTTCTATTTTAGCCAATACAGTGTAACCTTAGAATTTAAACTAAAAGGAACTTCCTCGAACATACAATCCTGCAGTGTAACCTTACATTTCTAAACTAAATTTCCTCGAGAGCTCAAACTAAAACTTACTCTATCTAGTGGTGAATACAGCATGAAAAGTCCATGCAGTAGTTGTTGAGTTTATCGCGAACAGACAGATAGACGCGGCGCGGAAGACTTTGTTTTATACATTACTAGCTTACCACCCGCGGCTTCGCCCGCTTTGCCTTCAACCTAATAAATTATATACTTATTGAATAACTCTATCTATTTAAAAACACAAATCAAAATCCGTTGCGTATTTTTAAAGATTTAAGCATCTTTATATATTACTAGCTGTTGCTCGCAGCTTCGCTTGCGTGGAAAAGATAAATTATCATGGTATAAGTTTTCATCCCCTATTTTACCCCTTTAGGGGATGAATTTTCTAAAATCCTTTCTTAGGGGACGCCTACGTTATGACATCTACCTGCATGCCAAATTTCAGCCCGATACGTCCAGTGGTTTGGGCTGTTCGTTGATAGATCACTATATCAGTCACCTTTGAATTTTATATATATAGATATATATTTAGCAAAGGGACAGAGAAAGCGACTTTGTTTTATACTATGTAGTGATTATATAGTAACTAGCTGTTCCCTGCGGTTTCACCCGCATTGCTCCGCTCCTGTTAGTCTTAGCGTGATGATACATAGCCTATAACCTTCCTCGATAAATGGGCTATCTAACACCGAAATAATTCTTCAAATCGGATCAGTAGTTTCTGAGATTAGCGCGTTCAAACAAACAAACAAACATACAAACAAACAAACAAACTCTTCAGCTTTATAATATTATTATAAGTAGGTATAGATATGTCCTTATATATCGATTTATCGTATATATATCAAATACTATAACGGAAACGTTGATAAGCTACGTTCATTTGATATTCTAATCATTGCTTATCAAATCGTTAGTGGTTCTTACACGTCAGTTGATGTTTAATGAATACCGTTATCCATGAATTAATTTCAATAGACAGAACAAGGGCTCCACATTTTATAGGTTATGTTGTAAGGTCGTGTATTATTCGCTTATCATTTTAAACTGTATTGACATTATGCGTAATAATGGATAATTTATTGTGTCCTTGCTTTACAATCCGACTGATCGGAACAATGCAAACAGAAAAAAAAAATGTATTTTATTTTTAGAATGACATTTCATACATAAGGGTATTATTATCTATATTTTGTTTTTTTTTTATAATTGTATAAGTAATATACGAATACATATTATAGGTAGCTCTGAGATATGGAATTTTCGTGATATTTCAGAGATTAATGATTAAGATGAATAAAAAGCTTTAAAATATTTTGAAAGCTCTTTTTAAAAACCAAGTAGAAACATAGCCTTTAAAATTAGGAAATAAGTTCATAAAGTAAATACTTATGTAACTTAATGTTACTATTTTAAAATATTAAATTAATTTAGGAAACTAAAATCCCTGCTAAATTTAAACACATTTATTCATTGTTTAATTAAACCCGTCACATGTGACATGGACATAGGATGTGTATACCCGGCGCGGCGTAAGACAGTTCGTCTTAGTGATTGCTCGTATGATGGATCGTGTTTTGCATTCAGCCACGGACTGTGGACTTTACTATTTTATAGGCAAAGGCGTGGTTTGCATTCAGCCACGTCGGTAAACATGTTTTTACAAATATTATAAAATGAATTTTTAACGTCTATTATGTAAACGAAACGGTAAGTAAAACGAAAGTTTTCCAAAACATAAAAATGCACCTTATCATGTTCTCGTAATTTTTAACCCGTTTAACACAGTGTCTATTATTTTATCATGAAAATGGAATCCCCCATTTAATTTTTCTAAAAAACTTATATTATCATAGGTAAGTAAATTAACGCGAACGGTAATTAATTAATTAATTATGCTGCGATCTTCTGTTCCATTCAATAGTGAATGAACTATAGCTTAAGCATGGAAAAAATGTGAACTCGTTTCCATTATCGAAATTTGTTTATCGATACTTTCCGCACTAGTCGATAAATGCCAACGATGTAAGTTTTGAAGGACGTAAACGTAAAGTCAGATTGATATAATTTCTCGTAAATGTTAAGAATTGTTATAATTCCAACGGAATATCATTGTAATGGCATAAAGCTACGTAAAAATTAATAAATGCCATTTTTAGACGCCTCCAATACGTTTCTAATTTAATGGTGACGCCATTACAAGTTTGTCTCTTGAGAATAACTGTCAGTGTCATAGGGATCATCTTACGCCGCGCCGGGTATAGGTACTCGGTGACCGTTTCAAACTTGACAAATGACAGTATGACCCCGGCAGGCGAACTGTTGAAAAATCTTTCATTTCATTTGTTACTGTAAATTATATATCTATGCAGGTGGCATTGATTTACTCTATATACATATTCTGAATACAGTATATGAACCCATAATATATCTAGCGGTCCGCCCCGGCTTCGCCCGTGGTACCTACATGTTTAAACTATCCTATCTCTCAAGTTGGATCGAACTGCACATGGTGTGCGAATTTTATTATAATCGGTTAAGTGGTTTAGGAGTCCATTGAGGACAAACATTGTGACACGAGATTTATATATATTAAGATGTACATGATACTAACACCACATAATAACCACGTTATTATCAATAATTATGTTGGTAAGTATGACACATAATAATACAGACAATATCCTGCTAACATCAAATAACATGAATTGATGAAGAAATAAGCAAAGTTCGATAAATCGATAGTTTAGATAAGTATGAACTAAAGAGTTCACACAAAGGGAAGATAGAACGTAAACATTTTCTCACAGTAAAAGATAGAAATGAATTAAAAACACTTTTTCTTTAAACTTCAAAAGGCACCCGTGCGTCAATTAATTTTGACAATATATATCACTAGCTTCCGCCCACGACTTTGTACGTGCATCCCCGTTTTTCCCCGTTCCCGCAAGAATTTCGGGAAATCCTTTCTTAGCGGATGCCTACGTCCTAACATCTACCTGCATGCCAAATTTCAGCCCGATACGTCCAGTGGTTTGGGCTGTGCGTTGATAGATCACTATATCAGTCACCTTTGAGTTTTATATATATAGACTAAGAATATTTTGCGTTTTTAAATCTCCAAAGCATAACTTTGAATTTTGATGCAGGCGAAAAGTTTTCAACAAAAACGAAAGCAATAATTTCATACTCATGACTATAATAATATATGACACTGTTCACTTTAGAAAGTAAACATCAACAAAATGGGGAACCCCGGTGACGTAAAGAATATCGTACATAATTAATTCATGCATTGGAACAAATGAATGAAAAATATATTGGATAATCTAGAAAGTTGTTCAAACGTGATACTTATATACTAGTAGCAATGAAAATCTACGCAGTCGCGGGGAATCTTGTCCCTACGTCACTACGGAGTTCATTGTCGCGTCACATTATGTGATATTATTATGTTTTGTTTACTAAGAAACCTGACATAGGTTTAACAGATTCCCCTTTAAACCTGTTTGCGACGTCATGCTTATAAAAGCAGTTACTTACTTAATCGAAATATACATATTTATGTAGTTATAGTCGCTTTGCATGCCGGATTGAACTTTTTTACGTATTCGCAGTGTTTTTATCATGACGCTGTATAAATAGAAATATAAGATACAGCGTCATTCATATACTCGGTATAATGAATGAATGAATAAACTGTAATTTTTCACAAGAGAACATTTCCACGTTTTTTGTTTTTTTATGCTATAACAAACATTATTATGATGCGGATTTAGAGTGATTCGTATTCACATTTGGCTAATTTTATGCTCACAACAATTTAATCTCAGCTCTTATAGTGGTGCATTTACATCGAACGAACATTCTTTCGTCATCTTTTGGTGTAAACGAAAACTCGTATTCAGGGTTGTTCAGTATTATGGTGCATTTACATCAAACGAATATAGAACTAGAGCTAGTGCAAGTGCATTCTTACGTAATCTTTTAGCGAAAATAAAAACTCGTATTCAGTGTTGTTCAGTATTAGTTATCATACTGATAAAAGTTTAGTAGAAGTATAAAAAATATAATTAATGAAGTGCGTTTAAGATCTGTTTTAAGCTATCTTTGCACAAATAAAACATTTTTTTTTTCCATCTCTCCGAGAAAAGGAAATATCAAAACGGAAATGAGACCTCCCTAATATTATTATTAAAGAATATAACATCAACTTATTTAAAACAAATACAATTTATACTTTATTACCAGTGTATGTTCGATAGCATCTTTTCAACTCAAGCGGCAATGTTTTAATGAGTTTTAGATCAAAAGGACAAAGATGAAACAACATACGAACAATATACGTAATTCATCTAATTAATAAAACATACTTACATACATACAACATAATATAAAACAACGTCGCTGTCGCTGTCTGTCCGCCCCTATTAGCTTAGGCCTTAGATCTTTAAAACTAAGCAAATGATTTTGATGTAGTTTTTGAAGTGAAACTTCTTTAGGCGCGTTAAGAGTAAAATTTCAAGGTCGCGTCATGGCAATATCGTCACGTCGTAGAGTAAGGCGACGATTTTGGTATCTTAGAACCTTGCCAATGAAGTTTCACTTCTGACACGTGTGATTGGCACACCCGCTCTTTTTTTAATAGATAGAGTCATTCTTGAGGAAGGATTTAGTATTTAATTTATTAACTATAAGACAAAGCGGGTGAAGTCGCGAGGGGAAAGCTTATAATATAATGATCCAATTACTCAGTATCAATTATTATTAGTCTCTGAGCGTCCTCTGTCCTCACAAGGCCAAGTGACTGTTAATAACGATTATAAACCTCATTATGTTTATTTCCATTTAAACATCAATAATGAGTCATTAACTTGTTTACCATGAAAACTGTCATAGGTTTTTACTTTATCCATATTAATTAATCGATGTCGTTGTCCTACAACTCTACAAGGGATTGACAGATTAATTATAATTACGTCTTAGTTTGGCATTACATACCTAGGGGAATTACTTGGAAACTTACGTTAAGAATATTTTAAATGCGTTTGGTGTACTTCCTTCTTATGAGTAATGTTATTATAATCTATTATATATATATATATATATATATATATATATATATATATAAATGAAACTCGTTTCGCGTTGTCACGGCATCACGTGTGAACGGCTGAATCGATTTCGATAATTATTTTTTTTAAATGTTTGTGGAAGTCCAAGGATGGTTCTTATGTAGAGAAAGCGTAAATATGTACTACGGGCGAAGCCGGGGCGGACCGCTAGTCTACAATAATTATAAGATTGATCTTGGTAGACATTCAACTTAGATTAGATAAGAGCAGAGCTGAATATCTTATTTTTAAGATATTAAGCTCTGGGTTTATTTCATAACATAAACTCTATTCATTTAATATTTTTTATTAATTAATCAATGTTATTATTACATTTAACATTGAACCATCTTGTTGTTCTAAACAAAATTACAAGCACATTAGAGTGATGTATTTGTTATGATGCCTTTATTTATAAGGTTAAATTATTGCATATATTAAACTTCTTTATATACGAATTAAATCTTACATATTTAAGTGTTTATCACATACATCAATCAGGCGTTAAATTAAAATTTGTAGGTATCGCTGTATATATAAAAAAATAAAAAAATATATTTAAATGTTACCCGAGGCGTATATTTCTGAGTAACTGAATCA
This sequence comes from Colias nastes, assembly GCA_907164665.1. NCBI lineage: Eukaryota > Metazoa > Arthropoda > Insecta > Lepidoptera > Pieridae > Colias > Colias nastes. The sequence goes on along the minus strand of CAJQZM010031719.1, from coordinate 5,868 downwards.
ACAAAATGTGAGTGTAATAAGAATAAAAGATGTTGTAAATGTACCTATTGTGTTCAAAATCAAAATAAAAATAAAATAAAAAGTTGGTATTAAAAATATTCCACTTCTTAATGGCAAATATTTATAATTAAAGGAAAAAACCTGAAGCAAGCGTTGGTTGTTTACAATTTTTCTGGGATTTCGCACTATTGTGTAAAGTTTAACCACTGGGGCAATTTCGTTTAGGTATAACAAAAAGTTAATTGAGTCAATAATGAATGTTTCAGTACATTTAACTTACAACGTAATTAATCTTAACATATTTCTTAAAATACTTTTTTAAATAATTTTGGTTTTAAGTATGAACGTAATTCTTTTTTAACAAATCATAAACCGTCTTCAAATTGTCAGAGTTAAACCAAATTTCAATGACTCCACGGTCTTCAATTAAAAAAGAATGATTATCCTCGATTCACCCATTCAAAGTTGAGAGCTAACAACGCAAGAAAAACAAAAAAATATACAGCCTAATTTAGAACCTCGTCCTTTTTTAAAGTCGGTTGAAAAAAATGTCTTCATTAAATGATATTCATATACCTATTAACAATAAAATAATAGTGGACATCCTTAATTTGATTCAAAAAGTGGCTTCATGATGCTTCTAGACTAATTTTAGTACATTTGTACTATTACAGATACTCAACAAAGTAGCTTCAATGTTTCCCTAATTTATAGTAAAAGCATTAAACAACAAAGGTAATGCATTGATTCATTTTATTGAATTCTATGGGTGTGCCGTTAGCTATGTGCTCTATGTGAATACGATTACTAATACCAAGTGGGATAGTGTCAAGGCAACATCAGCTATTAATTTTTATTCTATAAAACCAAAGCAAGCACTTTATATTAAACCAAGCAATTTATATCATTTTCACGTTGTTTTCTTAGCTAAGCTGAGAGATCTTGCTATTTGCATCCTGATTTATTTCTATTCGAGTAATAATTTAAATAATAATTCGTGATATTTCGAGTTCGGTATTGTAGTGGTTTAGAGGTAGAATTTGATAATTATATCTTATTATTATCACATAAAAAATAATAATTATGAAATAATGAAGGGTCTCACATTTTGTGTTTTATTCATGAGTATACAGCTGACCTTTGCCTGAAATCAAAAAATAAAAAAAAAACTTATTTTGTATGGTACTTTCACATTGTTTTGGTTCTGTAAATGTAAATACCAAACGAAACCTTGTTATTTATGTAGCAATAACTGTATTGCTTTATTTTAAAATAACTTTCTATATTTCTATAATAATATAATTATCATTTCTTTTTGAAAGAAAATAAAGAATAGAAAAAAATTGTTTATTAGTTTTTTTTTTTTTTTTAAGTGAAGTAAATTCTAAGAATAATAACAACAAGGATAGCCTTTACAAAGCTCGTTGTCATGCAAAAATTGTTAGTTTCGTGAACCAATAATTTTCGAATTATTTTCCGATAGCCTCGCTCGACACATAATAGAATTTTCTCCTTTTTAGTAATTTTTTCTTGAGCTACCTTTTTAAGTTTATTGACCTGATTACCTTTTGCCCTGGTTGCGTGGAATAGACCACTACTTAGTAGTGATAAGGCCGCCAAATACATTATACCTTTTTTTTGTTCATTGTTTTCTCTTTGTTTGTGTTGTAAGATAAATAAAAGACACAAAAAATTAACAATGAATACATTTTACTTTGTTTTGTTAATTCTTAATGCAAAAGCTTTCATTTCTCTGTGCTGTATTTAATGTAGGTAATGTTTTTTCATGACCCGATTTGTCTGCAATATATTTTAAATAGACATTAGTTACTTTCAAGTGGTTTTACCTATTATTTGTGTTTTCGTTTTTTCGTCGTTAGTCGAAAAGTTGCAGTGCACGCTTACCTAAACACGTAGAGCAAAAAGCTTATTAGTATGTTATATTTGCCATATGGATATGGTTTAAAAAATATTTTAATTATTTAATTGCCTGTCAAAAATGATAGAAGCTATAAGTGCTTATCTAAAGTGACTCTATACTAGTCACCTTTGATAACTCATGGCTTCTAACTGACTGAATTCAAAAACCTTGAAAATAAGAAGCAAGTTATTTTATAGATTTATGACGCACTTTTGCGGTCGGCTTTGTTGATAAGATCCTATGATATATATTATCTACATATACATTTTTAGTACATGACCGCAAAGAAGCAATCATGTCATAAATTAAAAGTAAAATACTCTATCCACATTCTAGATTAGAGTGAGGACCCAGTGACGCCAGACCTTACTAATTAGACATATCCCCATGGAGCGAGCATCCTCGCAAAGGAAGCTAGCTCGTCCGAGGAAAATGGCTGTCAAATGTTCTGTCATTTCAGCCGAGGCACGTCCACACTGACCGAGCTGCTTTGCGCAGCAATTACTTTGCAAGGCTGCTCGCTCTGTGTGGACCCGCCTATTTTCTAAAGAAAAGCATAGGGGGCTACAAGTAGTGTCTATACAAGCGTTGCTTGCATATATACTTTAAGCCATAAACGCTACGGTCTACAGTACAGGTTTAACGTACAGGTATACCAGTACAGGTGGACCTGTCAAGTATATACCGTGTGTGGCAGCCATAACGAAGATCCATAGGGTTATTAATTGTTTAGAACTTTAGCCGCCAAGCGAATGAAAAAAATGCAAAAGCAAATTAAAGCAATCATAAATTTAATTTCCAAAATATAAACAAGATCTTTCGCTCATGTCTAAATACGTCATACGTGGTTATATTCAAGTTTTTTATAAATTATATGAGCGTATTAAAAGGATAACGGTCGATTGAATTATATAATATCTTGATAATACTTACTTACGTCTTCATATTGGTGAGGATAAATAATAAATAATAACATATTTTGAATACTTATTCTTTCCAATCTGAATGCAATGTTTTGGTGTTTAATGAAACACTGCTTGTCTGTAAGCTTGTATTATAATGTATTGAACTGTTGTTACAACTGCTATTACAAGTGCACTTAAACTAAAGAACCACAGGACTATATAGTATGACGCACACATACATAACATACATGATACATTACACACTACATCTCCCCTCATAGAAAATAATAAAAAAAATAGTAATTAACATTTTTTTTTAGCTGAATATAATGCAAATTTTTTCTTCGTTTTTGGTTACATATCTTAATACCTATCATATAAACGAGTAAATAAAATCAAAATTAAAATTAAAACAATAGCATGGATTTCCACTTATTAATAATTACTTATTTTTAAAACCCAAAAAGGAACATTCTATATGATTACACATTGGCTTACACACTAAATAGTAACGAATATTAATAGATTAAAACAAATAATTTTAATTAACTACTCATATACGAAAATAATGGAAAAATTATACAATATTAGAAAATATTTTATCGTCATATCCGTATTCAAAAATGTCACAGTCCGTAATTAATTAATAGTCATATCCGAGTAAAATAATAATTATCTTTCAATAAATCTTACAATATATCCTCATAGAATACGTTTATTTATGTGCTTACAGTTTACACATCATACTTAGAAACGACATAATATTCATTATCTGTATTAAATTTTCTTCATATATTTTATTCTTTATGTACTTCCTCATACGTACAACAATATCAAGATACACAATTTCATTTAGGGTAATCTTCCCTCTTAATATTTATCATAATTATAATTAATAACACCGTCGTGTTTTATATTATTCATCTTATTATATTCAATAATTCAAGATACAAGAAATATATTTATTTATTTATAACATTAACATTAATTCAGGCAGTTCTTTTAACACATCATTACATTATCATATATTTTATACCTTTATTCATACCATGTGTCCAAGTTATCTTCACGAGTGGTAGCTCGACCTAATCATGATCAGAATTACAAGGATTCCGTGCCTGTCTTGTATCCTGGTGTACCTTGTTTCTAACAATAAATCATATCATTTCACTTTTCAATTGTAGCTCTCAGGCTTACATATTAATTTATTTTTATTTTTCATACAATATTAATTCTTATTTCTTCGAGTAATTAAATGTCACATTATTTAATTTTTGATAGGAATATAAAAGAAAAACTTAGGTGATCAAGCTAAGATTCCATCTATATCCTAATAAAAAAAAAACAATCTGAGTAATTTTTTTTTGTACTCTTACAACGACAAATATTTACTTTTTCTCTTCTTCTATTCTTCTAGATTTATCATGGTAATTCATTTAATCAAATAAGAATATACTTCATTGGTCGTATATGGTCGTATACCTATATTATCTATCCTTACCTAAATCATCTTGAAATATAAATTTAATTACATTTTATTAGTTACAATAATTTTTATTTATGAAATTAGTTAAATCCTCCGAATCCAAAATGTTAATTAAAAAAAATAAAGTTTCACACTCAATTGAATTGACAAGATCGTATTTCATTACGAGCATTTTATAAAATGCACAGAACGATGCATTGTGACTACCTACTACCTAGTTAGGACCTACATGGTAACACGAAATATGAGACGAAATTACAGACGCTGCATACCACTATTTGGTAGCGCTTTATAAAACAAACAATGTACTAATAGAATTATCTGTTACTAAGTACTTTGATTATACATCTTATATATAAAATTCTCGTGTCACAATGTTAGTCTGCATACTCCTCCGAAACGGGTGGACCGATTCTCATGAAATTTTCTGTGCATATCGGGTAAGTCTGAGAATCGGCCAACATCTATTTTTCATATGTAGGTACCACGGGCGAAGCCGGGGCGGACCGCTAGTAGCTATATATATTTATGTATAATAAATATAACACAATAATGGTTTTTGACAAAAAAAAAATCTTTTAACTAAAATAATTCGTTACCTTACATTAATGTAAAATACACTGCTTGAACTTTAAATTTCACTTTTAGCTTTTTTTTTTCACGAAATTAAACTTGTATTCCGTCGTCACTCTTGAATTTCGGGACATTCGGGATTCTGGTCAATTTGGGAAAATGTCTGCTATTCACACTGGCTGATCTCCCGGCTCCAGCTGCATCCTTCCAAATCTCCAATTTTATTTCACAATTTTTCATAAATAGATGATAATCCAAATCTCCATAGTATTTTATTTGTTTTAAAAAACTTTCTTCGTCAAATAAATTCTGTTCTTAATTTCCATATTCACGTTCGTCGATTTTTTTATTATATTGATAAAATTTCTATCCGGTACATTGCGATTTGCGAATACGCATAAAAATTATGTATTTGTTTAAATTTTAACTTTTAAAATATTATTTTTCAAAAATGATCCATAGCTCAGTACTGCCGCGAGGCAGCACTGGCAGGGTCGCCATGCAATGGCTTGGTGGTAATGAAATACTTTACTAGACTGTAAGGTGTATAATAATGTATTGAACTGTTGTTACAACTGCTATTACAAGTGCACTTAAACTAAAGAACCACAGGACTATATAGTATGACGCACACATACATAACATACATGATACATTACACACTACAGCAGGTACATAATCCTATTTAGTTTTATAGGTATATTACGTATACTCAATCACAGGAACTGTTGGACCGACTTCAAAAATTCATTCACCGTTACCGGATATGTATCACAATACGACCAATAGCCTGAGCGAAGAAATGCGGGAAAAACCGAATACCAATACATATGTTCAAAATGTCTGTGAGAATTGATGATGAATGATGTAAAGTTGCTACTAGTGATTGTTGTGAGTAATTATTCCTTATAATGAATGCTCTTTTATTATGTCATGGGGGTGTCATGGCCATATAACACCTTTTGGCCAAAGCCAACCTCACC
>CAJQZM010031718.1:0-13355 GCA_907164665.1 Colias nastes | reverse complement strand
CTTGATTCTTTTATTTACTCTGTACGGGCCCTACAACCCCGTACAATATAAATTATAAACACACACATATAACAGTTTACGGAAGCTAGACCTTCGCTCCCAAGATCCGACGACGCGTTTCAAGGCACTTAGCATCATTATTCATTACTACCATTTACTGTGTTACGTAATTGATTTAATTACACCATAAATGGTAAAATACTTTAGCACGCTATATTTCTGCTTCAGTACGACTATTTTATTTCTAGAGCGAGTTATAGATAACAATAGTTTAGTATATAATTATAGTATTTAAATAATGTTAGTAGTATATTATTATTAATTGTAGTACACAGTCTGTAATTCCTACAAAACACCATTCCTTAATACGAGCCAATAGTTCAAAAATCACCTTTCCATTAGACTTCAAAACACGTGGCGATAGTGGCGATAACGTGAAACAAATATACCAAAGCCATTTTTGACTTGCGTATAATGCTGTATTACAACTTATTTTATATTTATCTTTAACTAGCGGTCCGCCCCGGCTTCGCCCGTGGTACATATTTACGTTTTCTCTACATAAAAACCATCCTCGTACTTCAAGGAATATAATAAAAAAAGAATTATCGAAATCGGTTCAGCCGTTCTCGAGTTATGCGCTTACCAACACATTTTGCGATTCATTTTTATATTATAGATATAGATATATATAGATAACTATCAGTTGATACTGAATAAATCATCTCCGACTCATTGAGGTATTTAAGGCCACTTGACCTATGCATTTTTGGGTTAATTTGCTCTTAATGTTGTCAATTTTGTTCAATATGCCAGTGATAGACCGTCTATCTCCTCTTCAAGTTCAGTTATTTTCTTTAACTCTATAATTTTGAACATAATATTTATAGGAAATATAAACTAGAATTCATGAAATTTTCCATACACAAAAAATCGCAGCCTAGAATACTAGGTATAAGGTACTCAAAAATGTTTAGATATGTAAGGTTTTGAGTTAGATACAGTTAGATGAAAAATGTATATTAAATTGCCCCAAGCTTTGTTGAATTATAATAACAGCTCAACTTCAGGTTAATTTATCTAGCAACAAACAACCCAAAACAAAATATTCATTGTCGTATGCCTCCGTAATTCAAATATTAAGGTAAGAAAAGATGACGTCAGTCCAAAATTTAAATTTAAATTTCAAACATTTATATTTAAATCGGTAAAGTAAGCAATAATTTTCTTTGTGCAATAATTATCATGAATAGCGTAATAAACATAGTTTATTAGCATAGTTTTTATTGGAAACTTCGTCACCATACATTATAGATTTATCATTTATGTATTATTAAAATTATTATCACCTATTACAAAAATTAGGTGCTGTTTGATGCCATTTGAGTAAGGCGTCTAAATATATTGCATCCATATGAAGAACAAACAAAAATTACAATCAGATAGAGTTTGATGCAATTTACTTATTTATTTTAAATTTTATCATTATATATTTAAGGATTTCCGTAATCTGCGTATCCCAAGGTACATCAGGTAATTTTAAAACGTGATGATGTAGTCAGTATTTGTTACTATCTACAATAAGTATCTATAATTAAAAAAAAATCAACTAAAAATATTGCACGCCTCATAAGCGAAGCGTTGAGGTGGGTACTACTGTCACTTCGCGCAAAACATCTGATTTTTCAAACTTAAAATGTCTTTATGTATCATACTTACATTGCACTTGTAAGATAATACATACACACACATATTAAGAAAAAAACACTATTTTTAACATTCATGATATTTTTGATGTCATTTTTGTTATTTAAACTAGTTAAAAAACAGTTTAAAAAAGTTTTGTCTTGGACGTCCGTGTGTCTGTATGTGCGGAGGATTTTCTTGTTAACACGATAGCGACCGAAATACTTTACTAATCGAGTCTTTTTTTTTCTCTTACGCTTGAGTATGCTCAGGAATAGAACCCTTTCATTTTTCAGGGTCTGATTCGATGTGGTTTAATTGTTATTAAATAAACAAAAATAATAATTAATAAATAATTATTAAAAAAAAATTATTTTATAAAATTGAACATGTAGAAAATAAAAAAACTTTCATGTGCAATTTTGAAAAAAAAAATTTTTTTAGTGATTTTTTGTTTTAAAAAAAAAATTCAAAAATTATTAGATGTTGGCTAACTTTAGAATCATATAATTAGGATATATTTATTAATCCTTCATGTTTGTTTACATATGTCTTGCAGTATTCACGGGTATATTCATTTCACCTCAACCGTATATTCAAACCCCTCCCTATTTCCAGTTCTGCCAACAGATATATTTCCCCTTAATTATGAATTTCCCCTTAACTATGACAATACCGACAACATACATACCGACACAGATCTATGAAAAAGGACACTGGGGGCGCTGGCATGCAAAGGTGGATATATTTACTATTCAGATCCTATAGTTTATGTAAATGAAAGACACCGCACTCTCGTGTGTAAAAGCGGAAGCCGCGTCGTAAATTTTTTTAAACTGTAGTATCCTATCTACTTCTGAGATAACTATATGTGATCATATTTTTTTTTTTATAGTCTGTGCCCGTCCGCTTTTTACATGAAAAAAAGCCAAGATCTAAAAATCGGGGGTACTATAGTTTGAGCTAATAAATAATATTAATTAAAAATAGAGTTTATTATAAAAATATTATAAAAATTGGTCAGTAACGATGGATATACTTTATTTAAGTGTATATTTTGACATAAATTGATATTTGAGTGAAAAAAATTTTTGGGAAAAAAATAAATTTTACAACCTCAAAATACCGTTCTGATTACGGTATAGAGACTCGAAGAGCTGGCGCACACGTGCTACGCACATGTGTTGAACGGTACTTGGTGCCAGGCTCTATCGAGCCTGTTAATTTTCAATTTAAATTACCATCTAATTTAACAGTAGTGACACCTTGAAAGATCTTGAGACAGTACAAGAGCATTGGCACATGAGAACAAGTGTATCTACATACTTATATATTATATACACCTTTATAAATAATCAATTTTATTGTAAAGGATGAGATTATGAGGCGTGCACTTTTGGATTTTCCAAACTTTTTTTCATATTTTAAGCGTTTAACTCAAAGGTTATGATAATCCTTTCATCCGAGGTACCTACATCAGATAATTAAATAAAACGTGATTGATGTGTTTATTATTGTTGTCTTGATCACAACAATCACGTAAAAGTTGTTTAGTTTCTATTCAAAATACGACAGAGATCATCACTCGCGAGTTTCCTACACTACACCGTATCAAAGGTTTAATAAGTAATCATACAGTAGGTAATGATACGCGTTATCATCTGATCATAGATGCCTTTTGACCTTGTGTACAGATGACGAGATTTGTATTAGTTAAAAACAGAAAAAAAAACCCGCTATAAAACCCTTGATTCATTAAAGTAAAATATAAATTCTAATGTAATATATTTTTTGTTGTTTGTTAGTTAGGTGTTAACTCACTATCTGCTCGTTGATTTACAACATTTCTTTTACCACTAGAGAGCTACATATTAAGAAAAACTAACACTGGCTTCTTCATAGCTTCTTATATCACAGATCAACTCGGTCAAAGCCAGGGCCATCAGCTTTTTAATAGAGCAAATAAACTCGGAAACCTTGAAAATTATTGGACTGCTATTGAAAGCTCATGAAAAGAAGAGCGTGTATGCCGAGCACGTGTTAGAAGTGAAACTTCTTTAGCAAGATTCAAAGATACCAAAATTTTCGCATTACTCCATGACGTCACGGTATTGTCATCACTCAATCTTGAAATTTTACTCTCAACGCACCCAAAGAAGTTTCACTTCAAAAAATATTTAAATGTCAGTTTTAAATCTTTTTTAACGCGTTTAAAATCCGTTAAAAATCTTTAATTTCTAAATGTCAGTTTATAAATAACCTACAAATAAAAATAGCCGTAAACTTTTTCACGGGCAACAATCGCGGGTCGACAATTAGCCGAAGTTTTTACAGTAACACTGCATGCTTTCACACGAAATGGGTCAAGCTTCCGCCCCAAGATTTTATTAAAGATTTAACTGCTGGTTTAAAAGGGACCATGATTACAGTATTGTGTGTAAATTTTGTTAAACTGTAGGAATTCCGGATTTATTTTCATCGACTGTTCCAAACTAGCTGCGCTTCGCGGTTTCACCCGCGTGGCTCCGCTCCTGTTGGTCTTAGCGTAATGATATATAGCCTTCCTCGATAAATGGGATATCAAACACCGAAAGAATTTTTCAAATCTGACCAGTGGTTCCTGAGATTAGCGCGTTCAAACAAACAAACTCTTCACCTTTATAATATTAGTATAGATTCTCAATCCATACTAATATTATAAATGCGAAAGTAACTCTGTCTGTCTGTCTGTTACTCAATCACGCCTAAACTACTGAACCAATTTTCATGAAATTTGGTATGGAGATATTTTGATACCCGAGAAAGGACATAGGCTACTTTTTATGCCGGGAAAATGACGCAATCCCGGAAATCCCACGGGAACGGGAACTATGCGGGTTTTTCTTTGACTGCGCGGGCGAAGCCGCGGGCGGAAACCTAGTCTACAATAAAGATACCGCAATATGTGTGATTGAATTAACTTTAAACTGGTTGCTTATGATAATATGAAGAAATACACCCATATACAATATAGAACCTATGATAGCATATCTTTCTAATACAAATGTACAGTACTCCAAAATTAATAATGCACATGCAAATCTTCGCTAATTGTCGTATTTCCGAAAACACTCGAATCATTGAATCGTAAGAGCCCTAAACAATGCACTTACATTTTACACCTTGTTCAAAAGAAATAGAAGTCAATTCACGGTCATACACAATCAAAAACAAATCGGGCGGTAGGTGACGGTAGCCTGTCAGTCAAAAAACTGAAAAATCCTTTAGTCGTCTTTAAATATTGGTGGTGACTGCACGTATTCTCTCTGTGTGGAATTATATAGAGCTGCTATTACATACCCTTCTTGGTTTTGTTTTAAAGGTGAATTGAATTAATCGATGAAATGATTTACACAGCTGATGGCAGTAGGAAAAGTGAAAATGAAGAAGAGCTAAAATGTCAGAAATAAAGATAATCCCTGATTTTTATTGATTTTATTATTATTTTTTTGTAAATGTCATAATATTGAAGAATGATCAGTACTTTAAATACTTTTGAGCTGAGATTTTAATGATTAGATTTATATGGTTTAAATGTAAACCTGTGTTTGAAAACAATATTTTATACAATATATAAATGTTGTGTTATTTTAACCTTCTTTTCTTCCATCATTACACCAGCTTCAGTAAGACACTTTAAAAGTAAGTACTATAAAATTTTCCAAGTAAATCAATCCAACAAAGATAATATATTCGCAATCGTGGGGTTATCTTCGCTATTTACTTACAAGGAATTATCGAAACAAAATCGTCACTTACAAATCAATATTAATCTCTTTTTGCACAAAACACATAATTTGACTAAATTATGCATGAAGAAAATGCATTTAACCACTCTATATAAATATCATCTTCGGACGCTCCGGGAATATGACAGTTGCCGAACAGTGACGAAGATTTCTATGCGCATTATTACTATTGGATTACTGTAAATAAGAACAAACGTTTTTTCATTATCATTAATTATTACATTTACAATTCGTAATACCCCGAAAGTTTGTCCTTCCCACAATATTTTCCTTTCAAATCAGATATCAAGGTAAACCGGTTGTTGTTTAATCCTTTCGCTACTTTCCTCTTTTACTTAATTAAAATTAAAAACACAATCACTTTTCTTTAATTTCAACGAAAACCTTGATACGGAACAGTAATTATGTTTCTTATCAAATATTTTTATCGTGTATATAATAATTAATATTATTAAATTATCTTTACGACTACCTAGACGTTGAGTAGGTATTTTATAGTCCAGCCAATTTAATAGGCAACATTTGACGTCTATCAATTTTATCTTCGAAGAGAGGTAACCTGCTTAAAAACATCGATTAAAGTGAATTAATCGATACGGATTTGAAACATTTGTCAATCGAATTTATTAATTTACTAGCGGTCCGCCCCGGCTTCGCCCGTGGTACATGTTTACGTTTTCTCTACATAAGAACCATCCTCTTACTTCAAGGAATATAATAAAAAAAGAATTATCGAAATCGGTTCAGCCGTTCTCGAGTTATGCGCTTACCAACACATTTTGCGATTCATTTTTATATATAAGAAGATGATGATTTTTATTCACAAGTAATCAATGCATTCGATTCTAGATGTCAGATTTCGATTTTCAGAGTAACGTCTCTGGTATTTAAAAAGAAAAAAAGGTTTATTGACACAAAATTGTAGCGACGTCAGTTCTTCAATTCAGAAATTGTTTATTATGTTTAGTATGGTTTATCAGTAAAATGAAATCTTAAAATTACTTGTATCGGTCATTATTATTATAATTATATGTAATCATAATTGAAAAAAGTTAAGCAAATGTGCAGTTCTCACAAAACGAAATATCATGTTATTCTATGTCGTCGTTACTAGGTTACGTTGTTGAATTTTGTTGAACTGTCAAATGTTGCCTATTAAAATGGCTCTACTATAGTGTATGAAAAAATAATTAACATATAATTTTCTTTTTTCCAGATTTCGTTTGTAGATTCAATTTTAAATTGATAACCTTGTGAATAAATAATTATAAAGGAGCCTTGGTAATTTTTAATGTCACTCTAAAATTAGTCATTTTGTATTAATAAAATTGCCGTTTTTTAAATTATTATTTTATTTCTGTCCTTAATTTTTTTATGAGAAATACATTTTTAATTTGGAGGTTTCACTTTTCCATTTTGTTATTAAAATATTTTTTAAAACAAGAGCAATACCAACTAGATATTTCGTTATGAAAAGACTTAAAATCAAATTACAAAAAGAAGTTGTAAACAAATGTAACACATATATATTACTTACATTGTATTGGTCACCGGCGTCAGGTAAATGCAGGGATTCTATGCAGATTACGAAGTTCTCCTTCATGTATCCGGGATTCTGAAAATAATTTCATTATATTATTCTGGAAGCGAAAGCACTCCCACTTCATTGAAAATTCAAAGGCTCGAGTTCTCTCGTAAAAGAAATATCTATCAATCGAAATCTTTCTATTTTTATACCTCATTCAAATCACGTATCTATTCGTAACAGCGAGCGAAAATATCGTAATAAAAACTGCCTTATTCTTGAACTAAAATGTTGAAGATACAACTACACTTAAACCTTCATAAAAAGCATGTAACTGCAGTAAAAAAATTCGCTGACAATAATGATGATGCAAATGCTTCAAAAATTTAAATGCGATATCGATTTATACCTAGTACCTACACATACACCTAATTAAGAGGTATCTACATATTCGAAATTTATATATTAATACGAATATGTTGTAAGAACAAGGTAAGTAGCCTATCTGTTGATAGGATAAAGATGTTTCTTTACTACCTATCTCAAAAGCACAATTCAATTAAGTTTAGAAACGTGCAGTACATACTAAATATTTCATATACGTATGGAAAAATCTCTACCCATAGACATTCAATTTCATTCTATACCCAGAGGGCCAGAAGAATTGAAGACACGTGCGAAGAATCATAGTACTCTCTCGTTCTAGAGCGAAATCTATTCTTATTATTGAAAAAATATTGAACACATTATAATATGTAAGTATTAAAAAACACTTATAAAAATGAAATTCATACTCTTACTTATACTTATAAACCACTCATTACTATTTCAAAACATCATTATTCATTAAAAAATAAAAAAATTTAGATTTAAAAATATACTGTATAATATTTTTTTTTAAATATAAAACGAGCTATCTTTTTGCATTGATCTTATCGTATATCGTAGGTACACAAACGTGACTTAACAAAATTGTATTTTTATTTGTATTACGAAAATAACGATATAAAAAGTTGCGTATATAACTTTTTATAACAATATAAGATGTCAAGATTATAATTAAATTAATGACATATTTATTTTTAACATCTGACTACTAAAACGTGTTCAGAACTATTGAAACGCCAAAAGTGCAAAGAAATAGTCGACATAGATCAGTCATAGTTGTTTTATTTACACTCTACATGTACACACGGCTCTATACGACACGCGATGCGAATAATTGGCCCAAAATTGCAATATACACATACCTATAGTACACAATATTATATAAGTAGCATAAATTGCAAACAGAAGGCATAGGGCTGCCAACACTCTTATAAATCAAAACTGACTTATTTATAAATACATTAATGATACTGATTGGAATCGATTTTGGAATGTTTATAGTTATGGTATAAAAAAGAAATTTCTACTAACTGTTAAATATAGTAATTTCGTCTGTTTGCATATGTTTAAAAAAAATGCCCTATTGGTGTGGAGAACAATGAATAAACGGGAAAGCAAGGAATGGCAGCCCTAATTACAACTGGTTCGTGATTTGAATCAGTATATAAGCTAGACGAAAAATAAATTGCGACTCTATCTGCTATTGAAATATAATTATTATATTGTTCACAACAAGTGGTCTACATAGGAAATAACTAGCTAGAATTGACATCATCATCATCATTATTATCAGCCCTCATAATATGTCCCCACTGCTCCTATGAGGGTATTGACGTATAAGTTAAAACCTAATAAACCGTAACCTAGGAAACAATGAGCAAATTCGTATGTAAACTTACCGTAAGAACGGTTCGGCAGTATGGGTAGGCGTTCCATGCTTCTTCGTGCACCTCCAGGGATCCCTTGGGCGCAAGTAGCCTGATGAATGCAGGCACCTTTGACGCCAAATGGTAGATCTTATACGTGTATTGCCCAGATGAATATTTCCCCCCTAAAACACCGATTATTTTAGAGCCATTGTACTGAATTTTTATTTTTTATATCAGTTTAAGGGGTCATTTTTTTAAGAATGTAATTATAAATGAAAACGGGCAATATTTCAGTTGAACTAACGACTATCGTCAATAGTTCAACTGAAATATTCATCAATACTTTTAATGAAATGGGATCAGGGTTAGTGATAACTGAAATTATGCGGCTTTTGTAGACACAACTTCCGGATTTAAAATCGTTATCATAAAAATACAGTTTGAGTATTGAGATGAGTCATTGATAACTGAACTCGATAAGATTTTTCATGTAGTATTATGTTTTTTTTTTGTTACTATGGACAAAAAATACAAATAAAAATAGAATTTTCACTAGATAATGTAAGAAAATGGTAAATGTTTCTTATTTTCGCAGAGAATAGTTATGTCAATTATAATCTAAAAATAAGATACTTTATGCTATAGAAAATATAAACGCAACCTTATTGTCGAATAATTATTGCTCAACCAAACAATTATTGAGGTATACAAGACTGCCTACTACAGAATCATTATGTTGTAGAATTTACGGTCGATCCCTGAATCGCACTATATTCTAAATTAAATTCAATCCGTTCAATATTTAAAGTACACCTGGCTATATGAGTCTTTGAAGAATACCTAGTTTTTTTTTTATATAAACCAAATTTAAAACTAGACCACACCCCGGACACTCCATACAAAATGATCGTTTTGACAGTCACACTGTAGAGACTGCAAATGTGTGTGTTAACGCTTTATGGTTGGCACATTTGTGACTAGCGTAAAAAAAAATTCGCGTTTTTCTGATGAAATACATCCGTAAACAGCACAATATCTAACCATTTTCTACGAAAAACGATAATCACAAATCCAAAATAATAAAATTACTTTAAGTCAATTTGATTAATGTTGTCAATCTTCGTTGCGTATCGTCCTTGCAGAAAAATATGGCCCATTTTATGTCTGATCGCGCGGGGGTGAGGTAAGTTTAATTTTGGCGGGAGGCGGAGAGTGTCCGTTCTGTAGCGTTTAGCTACTATTATGTATTCTGTGACTAGACGCACGACTCAGAGTACCTATTGTAGAGCCAATTTAATAGGCAACATTTGACGTCTATCAATTTTATCTTCGAAGAGAGGTACAGGTAAATTAGCTTGGAGAAATTTTTGCGTTTGTAGTAGTGTAGACCGGGAGATATTGACACAAAATTTCGAGTCATTTGTAACAGGATGGCGGTTCTACAGGGGTCTTAGTACGCAATGACAAAAAGAAAAACGATGGTGTGAACGCTGGTACCGGCGGCTTAGTCGCGTGGGCGTTAGTCGAACTCGTCGGAAAAATAGCGAAGTCAAACAATTTGTAACACAAAAATTTTAGAATTTACCGATAGCCCATAAAAAAGAAGTAGGCGATAGTGTCATGCCATACTTTTCCGGTGTGACTTACAGCCCGCCATACCGACGCGAATGTGTTGATTTAAAAAAAACAATTCAACCATTTGTAGGCTAACTTTTGCACAGGTAACCATCGTCGTGCAGCCATTTACGAAAATCTCCATGCAATACTTTTCGGTCGATTTCAAATGGTCGCCATACCGCCGAAAATCTGCAAATTTTTTTTTTTCGCCGAACCATTTGTACCACCCTAAATTTTTTTTTTCAACAACTCCTGAATGATTATAAATAGAAGTGTGATAATGCCATACCTGTGGGAGGTGGCGAATGTGTATAAGATTTTTTTTTATTGTAAGATTTTATTCGTATTTTGAACGATTAGTAACAGTATGGCACTAATTTTTCCTGTAAGTTTGAGGTTCAACGAATATAAATACAAAATTTCAAAGATCTAGGTGGTGGAAATCTTCACTTATATAAATTAATACTAAATTAATTTTTCAAGTATGGCAGCACTTTTTCCCCCTACTAGAAGTATGGTAAATATAATAATGGTCACATTTTATCAAATACTCTCCAAAAATCCAAATGCAATACTGGTACAAAAAGTTTGGCGAAAAAAAAAATTTTTGCAGATTTTCGGCGGTATGGCGACCATTTGGAATCGTCCGAAAAGTATGGCATGGCGATTTTCGTAAATAGCTGCACGACGATGGTTACCTGTGCAAAAGTTAGCCTGGTACAAATGGTTGAATTGTTTTTTTTTAAATCAACACATTCGCGTCGGTATGGCGGGCTGTAAGTCACACCGGAAAAGTATGGCATGACACTACCGCCTACTTCTTTTTTATGGGCTGTCGGTAAATTCTAAAATTTTTGTGTTACAAATCGTTTGACTTTCGCTATTTTTCCGACGAGTTCGACTAACGCCCACGCGACTAAGCCGCCGGTACCAGTGTTCACACCATCGTTTTTCTTTTTGTCATTGCGTACTAAGACCCCTGTAGAACCGCCATCCTGTTACAAATGACTCGAAATTTTGTGTCAATATCTCCCGGTCTATACGTAATAATTATAATTTTTGAATTTTATGTTCTAACGATACCAAACGTCTGCACGTGGCACCTGCGGACAGCGTAAACTGGTTTATTCTGGTTTTGTGCGTGTTTCCACTTTCCACTATCAAGTGACGATTTATTTATTTGTTTTGTTTCGTAATTATTATGGTCAAATATTAATTATGAAACAAATTATTATGGACACGATATTTTATTGTTTCACGGTAGTCGCCTTGTCGTTTGCTCAAGGACGTGAAATTGAATGATATATTTTTTTTATAAAGTCAAAACCATTTTCTTTCAAATAAAAACTTGTTTTTATTGAAAACAAAAGTGTTGCTAGGAATAAGTATAAAATTAAATAGTAATGTTAGGATATCGAAACATTTTTGTATAGGCCAGAACGATATAGTGGAAACGCGCTCTAAGATCTGAGTAATATACACACCACTACATATGCAAAAATTTCTCCAAGCTAATTTACCTGTAACCTGCTTAAAAACATCGATTAAAGTGAATTAATCGATTGATTAATCGATTTGAAACATTTGTCAATCGAATTTACTAATTTATGATGATTTTTATTCACAAGTAATCAATGCATTCGATTCTAGATGTCAGATTTCGATTTTTAGAGTAACATCTCTGGTATTTAAAAAGAAAAAAAGGTTTAATGACACAAAATTGTAGCGACGTCAGTTCTTCAAGTCAGAAATTGTTCATTATGTTTAGAATGGTTTATCAGTAAAATGAAATCTTAAAATTACTTCTATCAGTCATTATTATTATAAATATGTAATCGTAATTGAAAAAAGTTAAGCAAATGTGCAGATCTAACAAAACGAAATATCATGTTATTCTATGTCGTCGTTACTAGGTTACGTTTTTGAATTTAGTTGAACTGTCAAATGTTGCCTATTAAAATGGCTCTACTATAGCTAGTAGCTACCTAGTAGTAGTCAAAACACATATTATATTGTGTACATATTGTGAGCAGATGATATAATGTAGAACAGTACAAAGACAATCGCAAGGAAGTAATAAAGGGTTTTAACCACACCTATCCAAACATAACCGCACTTGTGTAAATTGGTACTTGACGTCACTGGCGTAATCTTGCTAAAAATTGATTTAGCGAACAATCATACTTTTTGTATTCCACAATTTGCAGGTTACAATTTTACAACAGAATTTATAAAAGTTTACTAACCTGTTTTTATCTCATTCGTAATATTATTGTTCCTAATTTACAGAAATTAAAATTGGACTTAAATACATATATATGTATTTATTTCATAATATACCTACTCTTTATGACTATAAAACCTTTGTGATAAAAATACGATGATAACAGCTAATGCTAAATGCAAGTTAGTATCTATATTGTAACATTAATAAAATACTGGTATATTAACTGGATATTTACTACTGCAATAAGTAACTATTCATTGGGATATTGTGTAACTGTAAATTATTATTACTCAAATCCTATACTACATATTATATTTTTTGAAACAATCACATAACAAGAGCACATACTATGATGATAATAATGTAGTTAAAATTTTGAATTCAATTGTTATATATACATGTATTGTTATTTGTTCTATACAAGGTCTGTCTAGATATCAATGTAATGCCTAAAATAATTAATCCTATTGTAAATTTTAAAACAACAGTGATTTGATCTTTGAATGAACAATGTTTTTATTAAAAAAAAAATGGTTATTAGGGTGAAACTCATTTTGATATTTAAATGTAACCGGCGGACAATGAAAACGATGTCGAAGTTTTTTACGTATTTTGTTAGCAAAACAGTAATTCCTGATATTGTATAGGTACTAGCTGTTATAAGATATGTACATTCGACTGAGTTTATTAGATTGCTATAGTACATACATGGGGCATTTCACGCGAAGCGGACACAGATTTCAGGGTGAGGTTTC
>CAJQZM010031717.1:0-23552 GCA_907164665.1 Colias nastes | reverse complement strand
CTTACAAATGTTAGGAGAGTACAATAAAAGTTTAAAAAATCATTTAAATATAATTTATTGCGTTATGCCAAAAGTCGTGGAACAAATGTTGTTACTTATGATGTTAGCTATCTTGTCCTGCGAGGTTGCTGGTGTTTTACAAGTAACCCTGTATAATTTACCGGCGCATCCCCACTTTCCGCGGCATGTCTTGGTCCGAGCATATCCTTCATAGGGAATGCGTTGACGCGCCCGTTTGATATGCGTCCTTCTGACACGCACACTGTTAGCTGTAAGGGAATTTTTGGTACTACCTGTTAGCTTTTTAATATTATGTTTGCAGTGATTTTTTGTCGTATTTTTCTATATAATTATACTAGCTTACCGCCCGCGGCTTCGCCCGCTTTGTCTAAAACCTAATAAATTATATACTAAAACCTTCCTCTTGAATCACTCCATCTATTAAAAAAAACCGCACCAAAATGCGTAGTTTTAAAGATTTAAGCATACAAAGGGACATAGGGACATAAGGACAGAGAAAGCGACTTTGTTTTATACTATGTAGTGATAAGTGGTTTTTTACACATTAATGTTTGGGTTTGTATACTTAAGTTTTTTTTAACACAGTACATTTTTTTGTCTATACGGAGATGAGTATGAGCTGTACAGCACTACAGCTAGTTTTTAAACCTGGTATAAGTTTTTTCTAATAATAGGGTAGGTATTAATGTAGATCATGAAATTGCGGAATTGCAGAAAATGTTTATACACCCTCATACGGTCATACGCAAGACTTTATGTAGGTACTAAATACTAATTAGTTCAATAATGTTTAAATGTCTATAAAACATTTTTTTGGGATGACCTAAATAGTAAAGATATTCAACGTATGTTGTTTATTTTAATAGCCATGAATTGATTATCTTTATAGTCAATTAGTTATGTTATAGTCATTTATAAATCTTACCGATAATACGACATGCATAACAACATGGAACACCACAAATGCTGCCATCACAAAAATACTCCATGAAGGTAATTCCGCCTTTTGCAGGTTCACAGCGAAGAATATCGTTGCAACTGGAAAAAATGTTTTTGTAAGTGAAAAATATCATTATTTTATTAAACGTTATGTAAAAAAATCTGTAATTATTATGTTTCTCTCTTGTAATGAAAAATTTACAAAAGTGTTCATAAAATATGATAAAACTAATATTAACTAATAATAACAACTTAATATGTTTAAAAATATTTTGTTTTATCTCACAATAGCTGTTGATTCCTTGTTATGAAATAAATAAATAGTTACCTATAGACAATATTTTGAACGATATTTTGTTAAATAAGATATGCTCTTCTTATTTCGGAACGAATTCGATGGAAACTTCTAATATCATCGTTAATAATAACGACGTTTTGAATATTTACTTAGATAATTAAATATAACTTACTCCCCAAGATATGAGCCGCATTACCAAGGAACCAATGTCCCCAGTTGAAATATGACCGCTTGCTGGTGCCCGGGTGCGGTCTGAAGTATGCACCTGAAATAATTAACATAATATATTTAAATATTTTTTGAAGTGAAAACTTCTTTAGCGGCGTTGGGTATAAAATCTTAAACTCGCGTCAGGGCACGTAGCCTGATCGAAAAAGCGTAAGACGGATTTTTTTTTAGCCCTTATATTCCATGCGTAAGACGTATACCATTTCAAAATATCAAACATGCTGAACGTTAATAATCAAGTTTTCACTTCTGCCGGCACTCCCGGAGTGCAACCCGTCTTTTTTTAAGTGAAACTTCTTTAGGTGCGTTGAGAGTTAAATTTCAAAGTCGCGTCATGGAGTAAGGCGACGATTTCGGTATCTTTGAATCTTGCTAAAGAAGTTTCACTTCTGACACGTGTGCCCGACACACAAGCACTTTTTTGACGTGACAACGTCTTATAATTCGATAGAGCCGGCTGCACGCACGAAAAACATGACTCATGCGGCGTTACCTCGCTCTGAGGCGTTCCGTGTAAGGCTTGAAGTGCGAGCGAGAGCGCGGAACGAGCGACAAAGAAGCACAATCGGACGTTGTCACGTTCAACTATCGTCAGTAAACCGACTTTACACACAACCAATTTTTTTTTAATTAAAACATAATAAATATCAAATAACTCACCAATAGGTTGCAAAAAGCATAATATAACGGTAATCAGCCCAGTTATAGCGTGTGGATTGTCACCAGTAGTTGCGATAGTACCGACTTCAATGACTATGAGAATGAACCCAGCGACTGTTAGCACCCATGTTAGTACCATGAGTATTCTGTGATACTGGAAGGGAAACATAATAATTAAACTTAATATAAAAGTATTGTGTCAGTTTTTGAGAAAATTTAAACTTTTTAAGTCTACCCCTAAGGGTTTGGAAAGATCAATAATTTCTGGGTAATGAGTAATATAACTGTAAGAATGTTATACAATTGTGAAATTCTCACTTTTCTACGTGCACTTTCATGAGTGCGGAGTTATACCTACATATGTATAATAATCAAACAAATATAATTGTGTAGGTAAGAGCTAGCGCGCAAGAGCAACTTTTGTCTCCGCAACTATTTAGTCTCTCCCATCAACTCTATGGGCTAGTAAGAAAGTGCGCGCACGTAGCGACGCAACTCCCCATAGAGTTGATGGGAGAGACAAAATAGTTGCGGAGACAAAAGTTGCTCTTGCGCGCTAGCTCGATTACGTTATTTCATCTAATTGATTTTCGTTTGCACCAACTAGCAGATGAGGATAATACAAACTTTTAATGAATGTAACTTATTAAAATATTTAATAAACTTACAGCAAACCAGATGTCTTTTCCACCAAGTGTCTTGCCGACCCATGTCTTTCGGAAATATCTGTAACATTACAATTTTTTTATTTTTTATTCAATATCAATTATTGTGATATTCACTTAATGAGTTCGATATAATTATAATAAAACATTTTACCTAGGGTTATTCAAAATTATTTAAAAAAATAACATTTTGGAAGAACTACGTGTTTTTAAGCTATTGCATAGCTTCTATCGCGGGTCTTGAGCGCGGGGACCGAATCCAGAAATTCCGTAACGAAAAACCTCACGCTCCCCACTCCGACGGACACGGAGGTGTGGCTTGAAGGCATAGCATGCAATAGCTTTACCGCGGCAGTCCCCGAGTGCCACACGTCTTTTTTTATAATTTTGCACTTTCGCACACAAAAATCTAAACTTCAGACCGAATATCAAAGTTATTTTTTTTTTCAATAATATGTATTAACTAACCTGGCAACAATAATCCCCAACGAAGCGGACCCCAGCCAGGCCAAAATCATGAAAGCGCCGTGTAATTTAATCAATAGTTTGGAAGCCGGCGCCGCCGTGCCGACCGTAGCGAGCGACATCGGGAAGCCTGTTGCTTCGTATGCTAAGTTGTGGAAACTTACGCGATCTGCGTCTGCAATATAAATAGTAATTAAAATATCTCTATATATAAAAACTAGCTTCCGCCCACGACTTTGTACGTGCATCCCCGTTTTTCCCCGTTCCCGCAAGAATTTCGGGAAATCCTTTCTTAGCGGATGCCTACGTCCTAACATCTACCTGCATGCCAAATTTCAGCCCGATACGTCCAGTGGTTTGGGCTGTGCGTTGATAGATCACTATATCAGTCACCTTTGAGTTTTATATATATAGACTAGCTGGTGCGTTGTGCGCGGGCTGCAAGCAGCCCGCGAGCCCCTTTTGCCCCTGGGTTGAAGCAATAGGGCAGTCATTAGAAAATGTGTTAGAATTCCAAGTCCATTTATAATTTTCTGCTAACTGCGATTCCACAGTCAATCGGAAGTGCTTATAAATTCCCAATTCATAAATTTTCTATTCTGGAATGCTGTCGACCTTCGAGGGTGCGTTGTGCGCGGGCTGCAAGCAGCCCGCGAGCCCCTTTTGCCCCTGGGTTGAAGCAATAGGGCAGTCATTTGAAAATGCATCCGAATTTTCTGTCCATTTGTTACTAACTATCTGCTAACAGCGAATCTACAGTCAGTCGGTAATGCTTATAAATTCCCCATTCAAGTATTTTCCACTCCGGGAGGCTGTCCACCTTCGAGGGAGCGTGGTGCGGAAGCATCCCAGGGCAGAAATCTTCAGTCATTTGAAAATGCATTAAATATTCCCCGTCAATTTGTTATTATCTGCTAACAGCGATTCCTCAGTCAATCGGAAGTGCTTATAAATTTCCCATTCAAATATTTTCTATTCCGGGGGGCTGTCCACCTTCGAGGGTGCGTGGTGCGCGAGCTGCAAGCAGCTCGCGGCTCATCCCAGGGCAGAAATCTTCAGTCATTTGAAAATGCATTCGAATTTCCTGTCCATTTGTTACATCTGCTAACAGCGATTCTACAGTCAGTCGAAACTGCTTATAAATTACTTATTCAAATATTGGTTAAATTTTTGAAACGTGATCCCGAATTTCATTTATTTGAGGTGTGTGTCTAAGATTCCAGAAAGTTATTAGCATTATTAATATTGAATAACTCAGACTGATTGACCCATTGATGGTATTATATTATAGATGAAAAATAGTAATAAAGTGTATAAATTTCAATTTGAATAACCATGATATCTTTGAAAACTTGATAGCTATTGCTACTGTACATTTTATACTTCTTACTATAATATACCTACAAAATATACCTAATAAGTGAAAGCCGTCTACATTTTAAACAACATTGTTTGCTATAAGAAAAAAGGAACCGAGTATAATAATTTGGCCATACTCTTTATAAAATTTAATTCACCAAACATCATAAATTTAATGTATCTATCCAAAAAATATCTTTCAAGAACAATGTAACTCGGGATCCCTGCAGAAGTCTTGACAAAAATATGAAATAAAAGTTACTGTATCATTAAAATATTAATTTAAACATAGTACCTATACCTACACCAAGTCATGTTTATAATTAAATTAAATAAATAGTTATCATATGGTTTGGATATTATGTTTTCAGTGTAAATATATTATAATGAAAACTTTTTAATGTGTTTCATTTTCTTATTAATCTAGTGTCTCTTAGTAATAATATTCATAAAGTAGAAAAAAATAATTTAAATTGCTTTCATATAATTTTTTAAAATACCTTTATTTTAATGTTAGATAACTTTGCATATAGCATGGTATTGATTTATAAAATTCTCATTGAATGCTTGTTGATTATTAATTTTTATTATTCCAATTTGATTTGGAATCATATAAATATTTGAAGAGGGTGGGTAGGTACATTTTATTCACACTTAATTTTTATCACAACATTGGTGAAAGCTAAATGAAATAAAAAATCAGTATAAATAATTATTAATAGATAAATACTTATGTTTAATGTGATAGTATAGGTTCCACACTTATTCTACAGATCTTGAATATTAATGATTTAAAAATTTATAATTAAAAATAAAAATGTTCTATTCTTAAGTATCTGTACCCAAAGGGTAAAAAGGGGACCCTATTACTGACTGGCTGACTGTTTGTCCATCTGCCACCAGGCTGTATCTCATGAACCTTGATACCTAGGTACATTTGAAAATTTCAGAGATCATGATGTCGATGTCGCTTCAACAACAAAAATAATAAAAACCGTAGATTAGCAATCTTGGCAAGGTCTTATATTGAAGTTTCATACTTAGGTATACGGAAACCTTAGTGTTGTGTGAGAACCGTCCGTAGAGAATCTGTATAAAAATATGGTTGTTTAACCTCGATTTTTACAATTTGTTTTAATAACATCAATAGAAATTACTCATCTCGGTTCGTTACCTATATTATTATATTATTATTCACAACTATGCGGATTCTTCAACTACTTCAACTACTAATTATTCACAAATCACATTCAAGTGTTTTCAAGTTTCATTAAAACTTTTGATGTAAGTAACAATTTAGGTAGGCAGGTCTATATTGATATCATCATCATCAAAAATTAACGAAGAAATTACCTAATTGGCTAATTTTTTTTAGGAAGTCGGTTTATAACTTCCCAAGGTCGAATCGGTTCAAAATTTGGAATTGTGTCTGTATCGTATTGAATTTGAATAGCCTTTGTAGATATCTAACTACTTATTGGCGTTTTTTTCTCCAATTTTATTTTAAAATTCATATAATAAAAGCTTATGAAGTATGGTCCCATAAACGTGAGGATTAAAGACAGATAAATACCTATCTACAAATCTTCAGTCATTTGAAAATGCATTAATATTTCCTGTCCATATTTTGTTACTATCTGCTAAAAGCGATTCCACAGTCAGTCCGAAATGCTTATAAATTCCCTATTCAAGTTTTTTTTCTACTCCGGGAGGCCATCTTCCACCGAAGTTGCGTGGTGCGCGGGCAGCAAGCAGCCCGCGGCGCGTCCCAGGGCAGTAATCTTCAGTCATTTGAAAATGTATTACAATTCCCTGTCCATTTGTTATGATCTACCATCAGCGATTCCACAGTCAGTTTGAACTGCCTATAAATTACTTATTCAAATATTTTCTACTCTGGGAGGCTGTCGACCTTCGAGGGTGCGCGATGCGCGGGCAGCAAGCAGCCCGCGGCGCCGTCTTTTGCCGTTGCTATTCAATTTCCCTTCCTACTATGGAAATTTCCATACAAAATTTTCGAAAAAAAAATTTCGCTTTTTAACAAAAATTTTTATATATCTGGAAGCGGACCAGGTTTTGAAGCATTTTTTACTTTGGCGACCACGACCTACCTGCCACCGGTTCAGAGAGCCGTTGAATTATGTGATGTATGGAAAATGGAAACCGGGGGTCGGAGAGAAATTCTGAGTATGCAGTTTTGTAAATCTGGCCGATTAAAGCACAGAAGTCAATTTTCAGACCGATCGTAAAGTAACCGGCGCCACCATCTTGCCTCGAAAAATCGGCCATTTTTGAAAAAAAAATTGCGTCCAATTTGAAATTTCTCGATTGCCCTGGTAGCACCCCATCTTCCTGATCATTTTTTTGTTCTACACCCCCCACCTATCTTGCGCCGTTTCGGAGAGCCGTCGAATTTCGCGTTGTATGAAACTCGGAAACCAGCGGTGGAAACTCGATTATGAGTATGCCAACTTAATGTGCGGCTCGATTAAAGCCCCTGTGCCAATTTTCAACGCGATCGGACCAGCGACGGCCGTTTTAGAATTTGTATGGCGGCGGCCATTTTTTCCGCCATTTTGAATTTTTTTCGCACTCTGTGGTAATTGCTCGAGGTCTACTCCAAGTTTAGTTCGAGCACCCCAGATGCAGCTGCTACCGTTTGCGCGGGCCGTTGACCGTCTTCGCGAGATGAGGGAAAGTTTAAGATTTCGTATTTTTCTGGATATCCTGGGAGCTGGGCGAGTACGAATGCATCATTGGTGTATTTCTCCGTTGCGCCACCTCGTCTAAATTTACGTTTTTATGTTTGCGCCAAAAATGGAAAAATTCCAAAATCGAGCGTCCCACTACGGCTCCCTGGTAGCGTCCCAGGGTGGTGATTATTTTTAGTTCCGGGACCCCCCACCCAACTCTCACCGTTATCGCGGGCCGTTGGATTTTACGTTGTATGGAAGTTGGAAACGGGGGCCCGGAGCCACTCGAACGGGGCACCGATCGATTCGCCGGCTCGAACAGAGCACGTGTGCCAAATTTGAGACGTAAGGATTCATAAACGGCGATTTTGGCAAAGTACGGCGGCCATCTTGTTTTCGCGAAAATCGCCATTTTTCCACCACCCCTGGTAATCGCCACCAGTTCCGAGCATTTTTTGTTCAGACACCCCCCCTCCAGGTGGCACCGTTTCTGCGCACCACCAGGGGTCCACTCGGTGTTCGAAGGTGATCGAGATCGCTATATTTTTCCTCTGGTCACTCGGAGAACCTCTACACGATCACGTCGAAATCCCCCCAACTTTCCACGTAGTTTCCGAGAAAAGCGATGTCAGTGAGTCAGTGAGTCAGTGGTAGTGTAGCTTTATATATTATAATAATAGATAAATCCCAATTGTTTTTGGTGTATTTGTTATTGTCAGGAGAAGGATTTAATGAAAGAAACACTTTAAGAATAATAATCTATTATAATAGTATAAAGCTGAAGAGTTTGTTTGTTTGTTTGAACGCGCTATTCTCAGTCAGTGGTCCGATTTGAAAAATCGGTTCGGTGTTGGATAGCCCATTTTTCGAGGAAGGCTATAGGCTATTTATCATCACGCTAAGACCAGCAGGAGCGGAGCAATGCGGGTAAAACCGTGCGACACAGCTAGTATTCTGTATGCAGTAGTGTTTTCACTAAATTCGTCGTACAAAATAATGTCGATGTTTCACATCTGCCAGGCGTCCCGTGACGGTTCACATTTTTTTTAATTTTTAGAATCAACGATAAATAGCACAGATCTAGTACCACTAGATTCAGAACATGCGTGGCCACCTCAGTGCATTTCGCTCTATCTTCGAGTGTTGCCATTTTATAAACTTTCCTGCATTTTAGGGAAAATTTTCATTAAAAATACGTCCTCAAATTCACTCTTACATTAATTATTTATTACAATTCAGTGTAATAAATAAATAATGTTAGGTGAATTTGAGGACGTATTTTCAATGAAAATTTACCTTTGTAGTTTTTATATACATAATATACATTCGAGAAGGGAAGACCACAAATAAAGGAATATTAAATTCAGATACAGTTTCAATGTGTTTTATTATCATAGGTTATTTTACACATGTATAAATTTCTGTGCTAAGGGCCGATTACAAATATTGGAACATAAAAATCAAGTAGGTACAAAATCTACGTAGCCCGATGTCGAATGTTTTTCGTACGTAAATGTACGCTTTTGGGCTTATGAAAATTAGACGTAAGGAAAAGTTGCGTAATTGGCTTGAATATCGTTTCCTTGAGTTTTAGAAAATCTTTATTTCCGTTTTCGATGCTGCGGAGAACTTCTGTTTCTTCCATATTTATAAGCATTTAACAAGCAATTTCTTAAGACGATTAGCTGATATCTGTTTTTGCTTCTGCAACTGAAAAAATAAATTTTAGAATATAAAATATTTTTTGTGTCAAGGCCATTATATTAATTATTTTAATACCAATGTATTGGTATCAAAGTATAACATTAATATACATATATAGCAAATAATTAGAAATAACAATACTTCAATATATTAAATTTGAAACTATGGCATCAAAACAACTCTGCTTTTAGAAATAAAAACATTTTTAAAGAGAAATGCTAACAATTAATGGCAAATAAAATGGAATTAATGCTTAATTTACTCCGGTTATAAATTTTTATCCATTATTAACTTTGTATTACCAAATAACTTGTTATTTTTATTAATAAAGATGTATTTTTTTTAGTACAAACCAGTTTTCGAGTTTTAGCACCTGGGGACACATTTTAATCATTTGATTTCTGTCTATTCCTTTTAACTCCTCTATAGCTCGTTGATGGTATTGGAATTTGGATCATCATTTTGTGTTGCCGATACTGACTGCACAGATTCAAACTAAAAAATATAAATTCTTAGATTTATATTTTACTTTTATTTTACTAGAGAGTTAATGTAAAAAGCAATTTAATATCTAACAAAGTTTAATAAACGCATATGAAAATAATCTATCTTAGGGTTATAGGGAAATCTAACAAGGAATTTGATTGTGATTTAAAATCAACTTCTTAAAATGTAGATAAGTAATTACATTCATGCTGATTGTTGGCGTAGCATTTGACTCAAGGAGAGATTATTTAGGTTTGCAAACAAAAAAATTGCGTTAAAATTCTTTGAACATATTCTCGCTTTTTAGATGGTACCCAATTTTACCGACTAGCATCAATCCATATATACAAATGCCATTATACGTTGGAAAACTATGGGACAAACATTTTTTTTGCAATTTTGTGGACTTTTTTTCCCATTTGCAGGCAACATTGTGATTGAGGTTATCTTACACTTAAAAGCTAAAATTACCACGAAATATTAACAATAAGAATGATCAGTTGATAGGAAACAGTCAATTATAATGATTCTGATATTATGTATCTTTATTTAATTGTTTACTTACGAATGAAATGAAATTCCATCGGCGTTTGTTTCCGTGCGGCTGTTATAGCCTAATACGCTGCAACCACCCATAATTATAAACACTCAGTACACGTAGTACATTCAGAACACTTTTATAATTAACTTCAAAATGTATTTATCACCAAAAAGAACATTAGACACAAGAAAACTAATTAAATATCAGATCTGCTTTGACAAAAAAGTGGCCACGCAGATAAGGACAAAAAAAACGTATCTACATCCCCTTCACTCACATAATGTAAGCGTAGCTATCTATCTCTTTTCACCATAGCATTGCATATCTACTGGTACTTAATCTGTGATAAATAGCAATTAAATTGAGATATTACTATTAAGAAAAATAATTATTATAAATGTTATAATTTAAAACTATTACACTTACATATTATTTAGCTATGGCAATACTAGACTTCGATAAATTATCTGTTCAATTTAATGTTACAATTCGTTTTCCCGCTTACGCTTTGTGTAATATTAAAATAGAATCTTTTAGTTATACCGAAAATAAATTAAATCCTACTTTTGGACAGTATTTATGTACATACCTTTCATAGAACTGCCAGCTAGCACCATCAAGTTATACGTATCCTTCGCTAGATCGAACGTTTGTCCCTTCACTACAGACACCACATCTCTTCTAAACTTACAATACAGTTTCCCATCTATCGTCGAAGATTCCAACAATTGAACTATCTCTTGAGGCGAATCTGATCTTTTTACATATGGCTCCTCTTTAGGATAAGTCCAAGAAGTGAATAAATTAATTCGTCCATTGTCATTTCTGACACATTCCATCGCGCTATCATCGCCCATTTTATTATCTGTGCTTAAACCGGCGGCGACATATCTTGGATTATCTGTGCCTTGTATTTCGAATGTATAAGTGTCGCCAGCTACAAAAATGGCTAGAATGGCTTTGCAGTTGCCAGTTTGAATGCAATTTTGGGGGACACCGAAACATAGTTTTGTGTCCGCGCATCCTTGGTATATAACGTCGAGGGGAGGTGGGGTTGTCTTTGGCTGAAAAATAATATGAAATACATTTGATATTGGTACAAATTGCGAGTAAATAACTTCTGTATTAAACATGAGAAATCAGAGTTATAAGCATAATTGCACAAGTGACTAATATTTAATTAAAATGTCGGTTAGAATTATTATACTTTATTTTTATTATACTAAGCCAATCTGTTAACAAGAAATAAAAGACAACAAAACAACAACAACATTTTAACAATCTACTTACAAGTTAAAATTGCATCAGTCATCAATTATAATTACCTCACGCCTAACTTCATCCGTTTTAAAAGTATTGTCACAGATTAAAAAAACAGATATTGTAATAATAATAATGTTCGACCAATTTTACCTTAGACTCCATAATAACAGGTGGAGGTGGTGTGTTCCTAGGCGTAGTGCTTTGAGTGGTCGGTGGGGATAGATCCGTGTCTGGGGTCACCACTTCCACGAGTGGGGATCCCACGTTGCGCCAGAATGTTGCGTAGCCTTGCGCGACTGTTGCTCTGGAAATTTATGTTATTTGTTTGATAATTTAATAATAATAATTGATTTGTTATTAGCATACAAAAGAAGTAAATGGTATTTTGGTACAAACGTTATTGCTTGTTCCTGCGTATGAAATCGATTTTTCGACCTTTATATCTATACTAGCTTTCCACCCGCAGCTTCGCCCGCGCAGTCAAAGAAAAACCCGCATAGTTCCCGTTCCCGTGGGATTTCCGGGATAAAACCTATCCTATTTCCCGGGATAAAAAGTAGCCTATGTCCTTTCTCGGATATCAAAATATCTCTATACCAAATTTCATGCAAATTGGTTCAGTAGTTAAGGCGTGATTGAGTAACAGACAGACAGACAGAGTTACTTTCGCATTTATAATATTAGTATGGACTATATATTTTTAGGAATAAACGTAGGAATCATCGTTAAATGATGTATGTATTAAGTTCTTATCTATGGTAAATAAGTGATTACAGTCAACGTTTGAAAGTCAGACATTTATTTATTTAAATATATACATATATAAACACACTTTTGAATCAACATAAAATAGATAAAAATTATGTATGTCCCGATCGAAATAAATCTTATCAAGTCTTTATGCAACTAGTTACAGTCATAATCAATTCATTCATTTTTAAATAACTAGCTATCTTAATAATCACTCAAAGCATTATTCTGTGCAATAAAACTATATATCCACTAAAATAACAAAAAAAAAACTTACTTAAATTCAACGCCTCCCAAGAAATCCTTAGGCGCTTGCCACACAAACGTCAAAGGCGGTTTATCTTCCGGCGTCGAGTGTGTGACAGTGTCATTATCCCCACGACAGTTAATAATCTGTGTGGTTGTTTGATCTGGTACAGATGTAAATTTACCCACAATTTGCTCTGGGTTCTGAAAGAAATTTAATTTTAATAAAGTAATATAAGTAATATTTAATAAAATAGTATGTTTTTCTGTTGGTAATGATATTATGTTCATTTTTAGCGTGTGGCACAATTTTTTAGTTTTAAAGTTAAAAGTATAAAATAACAATACTCGCTAACTTAGTGAAATCAGTAATCTAAATAGGTATAGATATCAATAATTAAAAAAGATATTGTTGACTGTTGTCGAATTCTACTTATTTAAATGGAACTTAGGTGAAAAATAATTGAAATTTGAACGAAACAAATATCACAATACAGCTGAACACCGAGTAACTATATTTCACAGTACAAATTACAAAAAAATATAATTTAAATAAATAAATAAATCATTTATTTTCAAAAAATAAAAAATTATAAATTAAGTTTACAAATGAAATATGTGTAGGTATGTAAAGTTTACATTTTTACAACAAATTATACACATTAAAAGTCTATAAAGAAATAAAGTATTTACCTGTATAGCTCTCGCCTGTACTATAAAGCCCCCAATAGGTAAGGGGGCTCCAAAAGGGCTACCAATAGTCACATTTAGACTGTCCCCCTGCCTCACTTGTGATGCTGACGTCATTATAGCGTAGGGGGGCACTGAAGATTGTGGTAGTATACCACTGTGGCGTGGCATTTGGTCGATACAGGCCTGGAATACGATAATTTAAGTTTAATTTAGTACTAGCTTTCCGCCCGCAGCTTCGCCCGCGTTTTCCAAGAAAAACCCGCATAGTTCCCGTTCCCGTGGGATTTCCGGAACAAAACCTATCCTATGTGTTAATCCAAGTTACCCTCTATATGTGTGCTAAATTTCATTGTAATCGTTTCAGTAGTATTTGCGTGAAAAAGTAACAAACATACACACACATCCATCCTCACAAACTTTCGCATTTATAATACTAGTAGGATTAGTAGGAAGTAGGATAGGATAAGATTTTCTTTAATAAGATCCGAAGATTTGAATGATAAAGGGAATGTATAATATCAATATGTATATTATGGTGATAAGTAAGTTATTAAATTTAATAAGAGGATTTTGAAAAAGTCCTTGCATTAAATAAATTACTAGATACGTATATAAAATTAACTCGAAGCCTTTAATATAATGACAAACAGTTTGATGAAAAATTATTAAATATATAAATAATATGTGAATAGACTTAATTATTATGGAAATATAATAACACCATGAAATATTTTTAATAACTGTATTGCAAAATCACACCCACATTCCACTATCTATACAATAGGTGTGTTTATATTCCTTATTGCAATGAGGTAATCATAGATCTAGTCGTTGATTGTTTTAAAAAGAACAATCGAAGGAAATACATAAATCATTCAGTTAAGTTTCCTTTATTATCAAGTTTAAATCTATTATTTAATTGAATGATTCAACGGATTACGATATTTGAAATAAAACGCACGATATCCACATAACTGACATCTTAATTACAAGAATTTAATTAATTGATGACAACCGAGTAATAAATCACGTTCATAATTATTATATCACCTATTTTTTATATTTTTTGTCTTATTACATTAAAACACGGTCTAACTAAAAACCGGGTCTAAAACGTATTACAATCATGTTCTAAGTAAAAGTCTTATTACAGAACATGTTTTAACATTAGACCATACTCCATAGAGAAGGACAATAGATAATGACAAGTTTAAACCTCTTTAATAAAGTTAAACCATGATTTAATGATCTGGGTTTAAACCTGAGTCTATTAAAGGTTTTGTAATAAGACGACCAATGTTTTAAATTTTAATTCCTTCTAAAGCTATTAATCTGAATTAATAGTTTAAAATTTAGGTTTTAATATCGTACGTGTATCTTTATTTATTTTATTTTATTTTTTTATCAGGTTGTGCGAAGAACTTGTCTTAAATTAAATACCAGTATAGTATCAACATTTAACATACCATCAAGTACCTACAATCTACATACATAAGATAGTGTATCAATTACTCCGAATGTCTTTATTACCTTTACACTTACATTTTACGTAATCCAGTCAAAATAAAACCCCATACAAATATTCTCCCATATGTTTTTTCTCTCTATCTACATAAATCAATACTTTACTTATTATACTTTATAATATTAATAATAGGTATAAACTTTCTTACCCCAGGAGGCGCTCCTGAACCATGTTGAAATGAAGATCTGACTAGACATAATACTGTGAGGATGATTATATTGCAGTTTCTTTTCCTTGGCAGCATCTTTGTATCTGAAACTGTAAAGAATATAATGAATTTTAATATAATATATACTCGCTGTGCTCTGCGGTGTTACCCGCATTGCTCAGTTCCTATTGATCTTAGTGCGTGATGATATATTATACCATATAAGCTTTCCTGGATACTTTCCTGTATATGAAAGAATTTTTAAAATCGGACCCGTAGTTCCTGAGATTAGCGCGTTCAAACAAACAAATTTAGCTTTATAATTTATAGATATTGCCTGGGACCTCGCATACTTTTGAATAATTGCCTTTACATTTTTGAAGTAAATTGCGTGTTTGTATAGTTGATCATAACTATTTAAATACGTATGCATACATAAGTAGGTATGTGTCTACGTAAGGTAATTATTCACCACTTTGCATTTTATCATGTTTTTATATCTTTTAATATGAGCAGCAGAGGTCAGATAGGTCATTACTAATTATTATTATTATAATGAAGGCATTAGTTATATTGCATATATTTTTTGAGCACACCAAAATTCTTTATTTACATAAAAAATTTAGTACTTATATAAAA
The DNA here is from genome assembly GCA_907164665.1 of Colias nastes. Lineage (NCBI taxonomy): Eukaryota > Metazoa > Arthropoda > Insecta > Lepidoptera > Pieridae > Colias > Colias nastes. The sequence goes on along the minus strand of CAJQZM010031717.1, from coordinate 8,229 downwards.
ATGTTAGTACTTAGGTGTATTTCTGTAAATTTATAAACAATAGAAAAAAATAATAATTAAAGTAATAATTTATATTTATAAAGTGCGTGCGTAATGGCGTTTAATATATTTTGAATGCCATAAAACCAAAAATATCAAATTCAACAAAAAAAAAAGGGAATTTGTGTTTTTTATTTAATATTTCTTGTGTGTGTGCTAAAAAAGTAACTTTCTTTTCTAAATTTTCAACTAAATTTTTTTGGTAATATTGCTGGCAATTAACATCGCAGTATCTTTGATAAATGTTTTAAAAGATAAGACGTTAAAATTAGCTGTATCAGTTATGACTATATTACTAGATTAATAAGCAAACAAACTCATACATAGAGGTTTATTACATTGTTAGTTTTGTGTTTAATTGTTACACTTATACTATTTTTATTCATTATTGTACAAACTGTGTCCCAAAGATTTAATCACGGACCAAATTACGTGCAAAAGCTAATTTATATCTCCCAAAAATAATACATTAGCAGGATGAAAACATTTCGTGTTTACTTATTTAAAGAACATTAGACTGTTTTAGAATATAAAATTCACTTTAAAATTATCATTTATTATAGCTTTTATGCTAATGGGTGTAGACTGTAGACTATATTGTTTGTTATCTGAACGAAACTGTTTTGTATTATAGTGACATGTTTTTATCAATTGTCGTTATGGATTTAATTGTTATGTACATATAGAATTGTTTAGAGTATTATAATGTTGAGTATATAGTTGTAAAATTATAATCAGTTTCTCTAGGAAGAGCAAAAGTATTTCTATAGCTGATGTGTTATTCTGGTATTAGTATAGCAGCTATATCACTGTCAGGTATAATATGGGTATAATCAAATTGATTTAGTAGGTAGCTTTCGCGTGAAAGACAAAAATACATCCATGCATTCTTACATTATTTGATTATTTTTAGAACATTAGTTACTCGTGTTTTAGGCTTTTTTAAACTTTTTATAATAAAAAATTCGGAAGTTAAAAAGAAGACGCGCGTGAGAGAGTTTTTAACGGATTTTATTAATATGTAGAGCACTTAATTTTTACATTTATAAGCGCTTTAAATTAAACCATCATGATGAAACCAGTAATTATAAAATTGACTGATGATGATAAGCAGTCAAGTAAATTGCTCTTAGATTGATGTTTTTCTAATAATTCCATGTCACGTTATTATTAATCTACTGCATAGAATACCTAAATGTAAGCTATGTATTCACTCGTAGATAATTCTAGTCTAGTCTATTTGTTAGTCAATCATATTCGATTGAATATAATATAGATAATTGTTATGAGGTAGGTATAGTTCCTAATTCTTAGTAATAAATGTCAATGTTTTCCTTAAGGGCCTCTACATCCTACATTTTAATATTCTTTGTGTAGGTTTGGTAAGAATGAGCTAATTTCGTTCGGGCCTTTTGTTCTATGGAAGTTTCCAACATAATCATTACATAGTATAAAGCAAAGTAGCTGCCGCGTCTGTCTGTATGTATGCTTATATCTTTAAAACTACACAACGGATTTTGGTGCGTTTTATTTAATAGATAGAGTGATAGATTACCTAGTAGGTATACCATTTATTAGGTTTTAGACAAAGCAAGCGAGGCCGCGGGCGGAAAGTGAGTATAATATATTATAAGTATTTTAATTTTATAATTATCAAAAATATATCAATTGCGATTCCGAAATTAGATCGCCACAAACATATTATTTCAAAATACATTCCGTAATTATTTCAAAACCAGTTCACTTTCATTCATATTATAAATCATAAATGGAGTTATGATTAATTGATAGTAACGGCATTGTCAACCTTGTGTTGCGGAAGTTATACTTACCTATAGGTGGTAATTCCGATACAAATGGAGGTCAATGTGCAGTTGAAATTATTTTAATTCCCATGGACCTACTGTTTTATACTACCGGTCAGTATTGTTATAATACAAGTTAATAAGGTGCCTTTTTATACGATTCATAAGAAAGAAGAACGATATAAACAAACCACACTGATTAGCATTATAATTATAAATAAGTATGTATGGTCTTATGTTTCTAGGTTTAGGCCGGTTGCAGAGCTTCACCGACCATCAGTGCGTACGTCAGTCGCGCTTGTCATATATTGTATGGAAATTCATAAAACCGTTCATAGCTAGACCGACCATACGCACGCGTATTGTCATACGTATTAGAAGTCATATTATTGTTAGTCATACACATTGTTGATGCGTATCGTCAGGACCGATGGTACGCACTGACGGTCGGTGAAACTCTGCAACCGGCCTTATTGTTAGTCATACACATTGTTGATGCGTATCGTCAGGACCGATGGTACGCACTGACGGTCGGTGAAGCTCTGCAACCGGCCTTATCTAGAATATACTGATCAATATTATAGTTATTGGCATATTTTTCAATATATTCCAAAAAAGAAGCTAAAAAACTTTTCATATTTTCCGTAGCGCAATCGAAAATACGGAAGTATAAAAAGATACATAGGTAACTGACAGTCGAAAACGATACAGTACCTTACCTTAACGATACCTACAGAAAAATTAAGCCAATTGCATTCTTAGGCATGTATGAATACATCTCTATCATCATCATATATATCATCTCTACAACGGTAATAAAAAATCCCGTAAATTATATATTTCCAAAAAGTAATACGCCTTTTTATCAACACAAACACGTATTAATAAACTCGTTTTATAATCTACTAATATAAGAATTCGCTATAACGCTCACCTGCCGATTGTATGTACTTTCCAAGTTCAAGGATTGCGGAAAACAACAAGGAATTCTGAATCACGGTATATTGTAAGACCAGTAACGTATTTAAAATAATCTTGTGTTTACTGAAGAATAAGCTTATTTAAAAGCTAGAATAGTAGGTATATCGATTGAGCTGAAAACTAAGCTACTAACTGATCGAACTCACTGTATTTCAGCCTTATAATAAAGAATCAAAAATATATTTAATAGGTATACAAACATTTAGCACAAAAAATAGGTATCATAAATTTTGTTTATACCTACACCTACAACGCAATACATATAAAAGCAGTTTCGCTTTAGAGGCCGTATCGATTTTAAGAGTGATTTTGACTTGTTTCTTTAATTCTTTAGGAGCTCGTTTAAAAAAACTAACTACTATGTTATATGAAAGTAATGGTATAATTTAAAATTCTCTAGAATATTCGATTATATAGATCTGCCGTAACAACGTTTGCGCTCCCGTATATATCTAAAATTCTAGAGAACTTTAAATTATTCCATTTCTTTCATAAAACATATAATATGTATTTTTTTTATTGCAAATTTTTAAGCATTAACCTATCATTTAGTGTGTATTTTTTATTTTTTTTTAACTCTGTTGTAAGAACTAGAAATTCGACGCCATATACGCATAAAATTTCATCAAAGTAAGGCTATTTTAACTTAGATGTTCTTTGAATTTTTCAATAAAAGTACATAAATTGCCTCGAACATATTTTAGGATGTCTCAGTGTCTTTACTGTAGTATATTTTATAAGAAAACTTCTTCTATTAAATTCCGTGTAAAATACAAAGACACGAACGTCCCGCATGGAAAAAATTGAAACACGCCTTAGGTTATTGGCTATTAAACAAACTGGACAATGAATATCAATAAATTGTCTCGAACGTATTTTAGATATTGAATGAATCTTTAATTTAAGATATCATCACACATTGTTACTAATTTAGTTTTGTTAAACGAGCGTCTAAAGAATTACAGAAACAAGTAAAAATCACTCTAAAATCGATAAGGACTCTTAAGCCTTGATTTACCCACCTTTTGCCCACTAATAAAGGCAATTAAAAATATAAATGTGTGAAACAAAATCACTGAAAAATCAACTGGAAAAAATAGCATTATTATCGCAAAGGCTATAAAATAACATTTTAAAAAACGTAAACAGGAAAATACAACTGTTAATGCGTTTGAATAATTTATGGGTTTATAATTATACTAGGTTTCCGCCCGCGGCTTTGCCCGCGCCGTCATATAAAAACCCGCATAGTTCCCGTTCCCGTGGGATTTCCGGGATTGCGTCATTTTCCCGGGATAAAAAGTAGCCTATGTCCTTTCTCGGGTATCAAAATATCTCCATACCAAATTTCATGCAAATTGGTTCAGTAGTTTAGGCGTGATTGAGTAACAGACAGACAGACAGAGTTACTTGCGCATTTATAATATTAGTATGGATTACTTAGTTATTCATTTTTACTTAGGAAATTTTTAATTCAAATGAATTTATTTTTTAGTTATTTTGGGAAGGAAATAAATGACAGGAAATTGTAAACAGGATATGTTTTACTTTTCCTTGTAATACCACTTAATGGTATAGGTACTTAGGAAATGCACAAATTTGCTAAAAGTTTTTTACGTATACTATTCTAGTAAGGTCATTGATTTTATGTAAATAAATATAAAATATTATTTGATAAAACGCTAACGAGTAAAACTATAAAATATCCGACATAAGATTTGCGATGGAAATTCCTTGAAATGAGGTAAACTAGATTTTGACCTTGCCTGTTGAGAATAAATTAGAAGTTACAACTAGATTAGTATTGAAATCAATCACTGATAAATATAATATTGTATTTTCACTAGTTATTATCCTTAATATTGATAAAAGAGTTACATTATTATTTTGACATAATTAATAACACACACTTCAATGTTGTTTATTTGTTTAGACTTGGTTTAGAGTTTAGACTATCTTTTTCTATGTAATAATTGATATATGTCAATTTTTAAATTATTATCATTAGCAATAGAACGAGATTTTCATAAAGAAAATCGTTCAGAAATTAGATAAAGACAATTTTTTCGATACATCCCTCGCTTTACAGAGTACGAAACGTCAATAGTTTGTAATGTAATAAACAAATCGCGTTTTAAATCCACCAAAAACCTTTTATTTCTAAACACATGCGCATGTTTTGTGAAAATAACATTTTATATAATACTCTTTAATAACGCCGAAGTTTCATTACTAAGTCTTTTTAAGTCTAATTGTATCGGTCATTTAGAACTCGCATTAAATTAATGTACTACCAACAAAACTAGGCTAAGAAACACAATTAATTCTTTAATTGTGTTAATGTAGGTTATCGGCAATTTTATGGGGAGTTAAATTATACACACCCTTCGTGTCTTAGGGCAAGGGTCAAGAAACTAGGTATAAGAAAATAACGATTGTTGTGTGGTTGCTAGGATACGGAATAGTTTGTTTGTAGCTTCAGAACGACTAACCTATTTAATTTGTTTTAATCAGCCCTTATCGTTCCCATTGCAGAAACACATGGCTTCTATTTATTTTACTCTATATGTTACTAGATGGATCCCGCGGCTTTACACGCATTGTAGTGATCTGTGTGCCAAATTTCATACAGATTCAATAAGCTGATTTTGCGTGAAAGTACGAAGCATCTTTACATTATTTCAAACTTTCGCTTTTATAATATTAATAGGATTGTAAATCAAACAAATAATGCGAAAAGAACTAATATGATACAGTACAAGGGGCTTCTACCAGTCTACGAGAAAAGAAAAGCGAATTATTTTATAAATTTATAAAGAATAGAAAAAATTCGATCACGAGGCGGGACTCGAACCCGCATCCTTTCGCGCCATTCCGGGGCGGATGCCTGACCAATTCAGCCACTCGTGACCCGCCAGAGCAATCGAATTTATTCTATTCTTTTCAGTTTTATGTGTCTGAGGGACACACCGCGCGCCATCTATTGAGATGATTAACAACCATCTCAACCAATATGAAACACTTTTCAGTGAATACAATATTGTGACGATGGAACACGACCTTTTTTGTTGAGTTTTCAACAAAAATTTGAGTTAGATTTCTAAAACCCCCCCCCTGTACAAAGTATAAGGATAGCATACAAATATAGAACTTAAAACCCGCCTAGAAAATACTAAGCTAAATTGGAAATACTTGTGGACGCTGACCTACATTCCTCGTGTTACCTATTTGTTAAGTTCGATTCAAGTTATTCCACGTTTAGTTTAAGCAGCAAATATTGAAGTTTCAATTTAACTTGAAATCAGTTCGACTTAAGTAAATAAAATTTTTGCATTCGATAAATGAAATTTTTGTGAACATATATTTTAAAAATCTTTTAAATATACATCCACATATATCGATATATATATATATATAATACTACTAGCTTTCCGCCCGCGGCTTCGCCTGCGCAGTCAAAGAAAAACCCGCATAGTTCCCGTTCCCGTGGGATTTCCGGGATAAAACCTTTCCTATGTCCCGGGGTAAAAAGTAGCCTATGTCCTTTCTCGGGTATCAAAATATCTCTATACCAAATTTCATGCAAATTGGTTCATTAGTTAAGGCGTGATTGAGTAACAGACAGCCAGACAGAGTTACTTTCGCATTTATAATATTAAGTATGGATTGTACGTGTGTATTATGTACTTAAATTCACTCATTGCTTTCAACTATTCGTTTAAATTGTAGAGAAAGGAAAACCTTTCTATGTGTACAATAAAGTAAACAATTTGCAGTTCTGAATTGTTTGTCGAGTGACATATTAACTTTCTTCTTTCTTTGGTAAACTAAATAAATCATGACTTGTATTTTTAGAAGTCTTTTTTATATCTATGGAAAATTCAAATGTACCAAAATTGCTATTTGCTATCGTCACGTTGTTTATTCTTCATTGATAATAAGATATTGTTATATGTATTTTTAAAGAAGATCATACATGTATTCCGGATAAAAAAAAGATTACTTATACAATATACATATTATGGTGTTCGGATAACAGAAGCTTCACTTTAAAAATATTCCTAGCAATCATTTTGTCACACAACCTTTGGTTCAAATGCCAATCTATAGTTATTTTCTATACAAACGAATATATACACTCACGCTTTGGTATTTTATTAGTATGCTTTTATAATTTATTACCTTAACCTGTATGTTTGTATGTAACCGACTCCTTTGATTCGATTTAGATTTTTGACCCAATTTAAACGGACAGATTTGATTCAACTTGTAGCCCCATCAAAAATCGGTGACGAAGCAATAATTTTACTAATTTTAAGTGTGTTTTTCCTATTTTTATTTGTTATTTGAAGTGTGTTTTCCTATTTTTTTTTTAGTATGCTATTAACTCAATGTTTCATTCGTCATACTATATTATCTACGGCTAACAGATAATATTTAATTCCAATAACTTATTATGTGTTCCTATGAGAAGCGGAACGCGTTGATATCTTTCCCACGCGACTCATTTCCTTAGCGTATAATTTTAAATTGAAACCTTAGTTATTGCGTTATATTAATTACTAATAATTATTAGGTATTAATATCGGTTAAAACTGCATAAAACGTAATAGGTTTTAATAGATATATTTTTTATTTGACCTCATTGAATGCTATAGCTCTATTATCTGATTGTCAGTCCATTCTTTAGAACCATTGTTACATATAAGGCAATGTACTTACCATCTACTGGTAAATAAAAACATTTTTATATTATGTATATGGATAGTAAAATAAGTGATTTTGTAGAGAAATAAATGTAAATTTTCATTCATTGATTAATACCTATCGCTTTTATTTTATTTTAAATGTTTGGTTTTCAAGATGTTTTGAGAATGGCAGATGCAATCATGGAAACATTAAATACCTAATAGTATTTTGATATTATAATGACTATGCGTTTGTAAAGGTCTTATAAACAACGTAAACATTGCACAATATCAAGGCATCTTGTTAATCATCTTGTTATTATCCATCATAAAAACGTGAGAATTTGTTTTATTGTTTAATATCTTATTTTTTTATAAATTGTCTCACATCCATATAATATATTATAATATTTACATACATAAAATGTAAAAAGGTATCTACTGCATATATAAAAAATAAAAATATCCAGTGCATTGAATATTCATTAATAATTTATTTTTTATTATAACAAAATATACAACTGTTTTGAGGTAGAAGTAATCAAAAAACATTAATCTTATTAGCCATTGAGAATTTATAACTTAGATGAAAGCTGTAGGCGTAGTCTCGACACATTAATCGACATCGATCTCGACCGAAATCGGTCGGTAACTAACGATTTTCAGTAACTATAGTATGGACCTAAAAAATTTAGTGTTGTTTTTCCAAGAAATTT
>CAJQZM010031716.1:0-13145 GCA_907164665.1 Colias nastes | reverse complement strand
TTTTCGACCCAAAATTCCATAGATGGGGTGCTAAGTTTGCACTGGTCGGTCCGCCCCGGCTTCGCCCGTGGTTTCATCAAAATTGGTTGAGAGGTTTAAGCGGGAAAGCGTAACAGACAGACAGAGTTACTTTCGCATTTATAATATTAATTAATCATCATCATCTCCCTTGCCTTATCCCATTTATTTGGGGTCGGCACAACCAACACTCTTTCTCCACATTGTTCTGTCCTTTGCAGCTTCAGGCGTCAGGCCCTTCGTCATTAGGTCTTTTTTGATGGTCGAAGTCCAGTTAGTCGGTGGACGGCCTCTTCTTATTTTTTGTTGGTTTACCGTGGTCATAAACATTACTTTCTGGGTCATGTGTTCAGGGTCACGGCGTTGCAACTTGCACATGGCCAAACCATCGCAGTCTGCTCTCTCTCATCTTGTCTCGGATATCCGCGACTTTAAAGGACCCTCGTATGTACTTGTTTTTAATTTTATCCAATCTTGTGACACCGCCGGACCATCTCAACATTTTCATTTCTAATATTAATTAATATAGTAAAATATAGTAATAGTATATATCATAGTATAGGATATTTGATACGGTCTATTATATAGTATAATTGGAGATGTAAAGTTACTATGGAAAGGGATTTTAATCCTGGTTCCATATTATTATTAAGCTATTGCATAGCTTCTATCGCGGGCCTTGAGCGCGGGGACCGAATCGAGAAATTCCGTAACAAAAAAACCTCACGCTCCCCACTCCGACGGGCTCGGAGGTGTGGCTTGAAGGCTTTACCGCGGCAGTCCCCGAGTACCACACGTCTTTTTACAAAATATATATCACACGTCACTCTTTTAATGTATGTACCGTGTATATATAGCTCATAAGAATGTATTTTCTATGCTGTATAGTCTATACCTATATTACTTACTCTGTGGTCTGTTCAGTTTGCTTCCGTCACGTCACCTGTCATTTCAAAACAAAAAACAAATCAATCTGGAAACTAGATTTTGTTTGAATTTAAATTCTTGATTCTGTTTTCGAAATCGTAAAGTAGTGCAAAGTTGTAATATTTACATACTTTATAAAAATGCCCAAACGTAGGAGATTAACACCAATGAAAAGTAAAAATAAAATAACGACACCCGCAAAGAACAAAGATATAGATGATCAAAGAGGTACCTAAGCTAATAACTTTAAAGTTCTAGCACTATTTTAAATATTAACTTTATTTTATTTTTTATCGATCAATGATTATTATTATGATAATAATTTTTTGGCCTGTACTGCGTACATTTAAATATTACGGTGCAGTTTACTGTACTCTAAAAAGTGTTGTACATACAGTAGTGCATTATTCCTAATATTTAATTCTAAAATGATAATTTTATAGATCAAGAGGTAAATACTGCAAGAGGAAGGCTTAAAGGTGCACTTATGGGGATGATGGAGCCACAAGCGGAGGAATCTGATAATTCCTCAGACTTTACACCAGCTAAAAGAGAGAAGTATGATCATAGCTGAAAGTAATAAGTTTTGTCCTTTATTCTTAATTAATGACATGATTTAGTAACGACATACATAATGTTAGTAAATGATATAATATAATCTATAAAATAATTTTTTTTATTATTTAAAAAGCTTAATATGCTTTCTATGTATTTATATTTTTTCTAGTTATGACAATTTAACAATTTACTTTTTTGTTAAATAATTATTGTTACTACCATTAATATATTTCAGAAAGGTTAGTAGCCATGATTCCACATCTGATGAAGACGACCCCAATAATGGTTTGACTCGGCAGTCCTATGTGCTGAAACTGTTTGACCGCAGTGTGGAACTATCTCAGTTTAGTGAAGACTCGCCGTTGTATCCCATATGTAGAGCGTGGATTGTGAACCAGCCAAGAGCCGATTATAAGAAGTTTGCGTAAGTTATTTATGTCATTCTTATTTCTATAGCATGATATTATGCAATGTATAAAAATAAATAATAAATACATAATATAATGTTTGGAAAAAATTGGCAGCGCATTAAACTTATAAAGTAATCCTCTCATTATGTCTGAATTTAACAATACTGTTTAAAAATTTGGATATTATTAAAATTAGTGAAAATCTCTGAATTACTCATTAATATTTTTTTCATGTTCTATAATTTATATCTTAATATATATAAATCTCGTGTCACAATGTTTGTCGTCAATGGACTCCTAAACCACTTAACCGATTATAATAAAATTCGCACACCATGTGCAGTTCGACCCAACTTGAGAGATAGGATAGTTTAAACATGTAGGTACCACGGGCGAGGCCGGGGCGGACCGCTAGTTCTATTATAAAAACTGAAATAATCTTAAGGAATCTAATGCCAATACCTTATTAAAAAGTTTTTCCAAAGGTATTCATAATATTAAAGGTTCTCAATTCACATTTTTTAGCAATAAGGACGACAAGGAAGACAAAGTAACAGATGGAGTGGAACTACCAGGGCCTGAAGGACCAGTGGTCTCCAGGATACCAGAGCTGCTACCTGAACAGTTGGCCGCTAATAAGGATAATATTAATTTGAATTATGTGAGTATATTTTTTTTTTTGCATTTAGTTTAAGAGCGCTTATTCAATTTAACGCAAGTCAAAATCTCCGCGATCTATTACGATAGATCGCGGCTTGCGCTATCCTTTTACTATGAACAGCATAGGTCCACAGGAGAGCGCCGAGCAACATGTCCTCTCTCTGGAAAGGCTCGCTGCCGACTGATTTGAATCGGGTCGCGCGCAGTGTTTTATAGTACTTTAAAAAAAATTGTAGAAAAATAATAGAGGTACCTTAGTTGATTTTTTAAATTTTATCTTATAAGTAAGACATTCTTTTATTGCAATATGTATAAATTATATTCAATTAAGTCAAATATCTTGGTGAAAATAATCATTTTGTCGACTATAATTTCTAAAAAAATTCACATTGTTGTGGATTTTAATTTCGTAAGTTAGGGGTCCAAAATAAAAAAATCTTTTAACTAACTATTTTAATAAGGATTTTTGCAGTTAGTTAAAAAAAATTGTGTGTTAGATCTGTCAGCAATTTCAGATATTTTTAGCTTCGAAATTGACACTAAAAGTGAAATCAAGTAATCATCGGCTCAGTTATCTTGATGGTATTCACAAATACTGTATTAATTGAAAAAAACTCTTAACTAACTACATAGACAATAAAATTTCCTAAAATTATTAGTAATTCATATTATGTTTGTAAGATAAGTGGTTGATGGACAATCTGGTTTGAAAAATCACATATTTGAGCCAAACAGCGCACGGACCGCGTACACGGCCTTAATCATAGTAATTTATTACTGATTTAAAGATGGTTTTAATTCTATTTGATGATACATTATATATTTTAACTATTGTAATGATTGAATTATGCGCTTGACCACAATCTCTTCCCTAGAATGTACAGCCTATATAGCCTTCCTCGTTAAATGGGCTATCCAACACCGAAAGAATTTTTCAAATCGGACCAGTAGTTCCTGAGATTAGCGCATTCAAACAAATTCCTCAGCTTCATAATCTTAATATATATATCTTAATATATATAAATCTCGTGTCACAATGTTTGTCCTCAATGGACTCCTAAACCACTTAACCGATTATAATAAAATTCGCACACCATGTGCAGTTCGATCCAACTTGAGAGATAGGATAGTTTAAACATGTAGGTACCACGGGCGAAGCCGGGGCGGACCGCTAGTATTAGTATAAATTATTCACACCAATCCCATGTAAGTAAGAGCTTTTCTTTATCTAGCGCGAACCGCCCCCCTCCCGCGAGCAACTCCTAGCATGGCACGCGGGCCGCTGGGCGGGCGTGAGACGCGCGTGGCTCGAACAGGCGCAGAGAGTACACCGTCGGTATGATGCCGCGCAAAACGTGCTGTATAAGATTAATGTCAAGTTAGTGGTATTTTTTTATTATTAGCTCGATTAACTTTTTTTTTAAATCATAAGATTTTTTTGTGTTTTTTTCTGATATTTATGTGGTCAATTTAATATTATATTCTGTAAGCTACAAAAATGATAACACAGGGTAATAGGTACCCTGTTCATCTTTTATAACTCATTATTTATCCCAAAGCATCATTACTTTGTGTAAATAAAAATCAGAATGACCTGAAGAATGTGTATGGGGAATTTTTACTTAAAATCTTAATTTAATTTTATTATTTATATGAAATCTAATAAAATTTATTTGTTTTATTGCAGCGCTCTCTGATCGAAGAAAAAGCGGAAAAACCATATAGGAATAAATCGTAAACAAATAATTGTAAATAGCACAGAGTGAATCACACGGAAAAAAATCTTCATACAAATATTCAATTTTTATATGATTTTCTAATGTTAAGTAAAGTAATTTTTTAAGAAATCTTTTAGCCAGTTCCCTGTATTAGTTTTTTATGAATATGTATTGTAAATAGAGATGCTTTACCTGTTTTTTTAAGCTCAACTCATACAGAATAAATAAATCATTATTGTATTGCTTCTTATCATATTATAGTAAGTGGAATTGGACTGATTTGTAATAGAATTAAACGGTGACTGAAACAATAGAGCAGAATTAGTATTCAATATCTCTTTATACCTAACGAATAATCATTTGATATGATTTATAATTTGAAGATCCTTATGCTGATTTTAAAAATTGTAAACTTTTTTTTTGTATTTTTCTTTTTGTAAACGATTTTACTATATTTTTTGTTCGTCAGCGTCGATTGTATTGATTAAATCATGATTGATTTGTAAGTATGTTGATTATTATAATTGTTATTACATTTTCGTTTTTTAATCACTTTCATTTTATATAAATTTTTTGACAAAATTGTAAAAAAAATTAAAGTCACATCCTTAACCGTTAAAAAACTATTTTATAAACTTGAAATAAAACAATGTACATATATTATAACAAAGTTTTACTAAATATAAGTTTACTTTGATTTCCGTTTTTTATTGCTCACTGCTTCCTTTTGAGGACATTCCGATTTCTTGTGACCCTTTTCATTACAATTGTAACACGACTGAAACAAAAAAAAAAACATTTACATATTTATTAATCCCCACCTACATTTTGCTGTATTTTTTTCTTTTGTTTGATTTTTGATCAAACCTTAACATTGAAAATTGACAACGCCATTTGAAATAAGTACATTTAGCTAAGATCGCAATATTATTTCTAAAGAGAGAAAATATTTTCTAAAGTCTTTGTCAGGGTTAAACACAACATTTTATTACAAATTAACATTTTATTCAATTTAATTAGACAACATCATTATATTAAAATTGGCTGAAAAAACTGACCTGCGATTGCACAACCACCCCACACTTATGATCCGCTTGACAGCATCTCTCGCACACCTTACAATGCTTGTATGTAGGCTTGACACACCGCTTGCACAAATCACAATGAATATACCTCATGCCATTCTTACTTGTACACTCTTTGCATTTATTACAATGTATATTTGACGTGGCAACCCAGTATTTGCATTTATCGCAGAATTTGTAAGTGCTATCGTTGGATAAGTCAATGGTGATGAATGGTAAGTTGGTGAAGAAACGTACTGGTGAACCGAATTTACGACCGCCCTTGCTGTTTTGGAATTTCTTGTGGTTTTGATATTCTACCTGTAATTGATAAATAATGCGTAGATAATGTTTTATATGTAAAGTCATTTAAATTGCATGTTACTTTTATAAAATTTGAAACTTTTATAATAATAACACCATGATGTACAAGGTAGTTGACGTAAATAGTTACGAAATTAATAATAGAATAGTCTGAGATCATTTTATGAAAAATTGTTTTGTTTAAAAGTAACTGTGACAAATTTTTCATGATCAACTTTATTTTTTGAGCAATAAATCCATAACATCTAGTTTTCGCACAACATCACTTATAGTTGTAGCTATAAGTTTCGATTAAAATTAAATATTTTGAACATCAAATTACCTGATAATCATGCATCTTAATCTCTGGCATCATATTCGTAATGTATGGTTCAGAAAAGTATGGAAATGCCCATATAACTGGTAGAGTGCCTTCTGTGTCACATACTTTATTATAACTTGCCGATAACTCTTTAATAGTATGCACTATGGGCTCCACACGACCTCCGAAAGGAGGGTCCATTACTATGCAGAGATTTTTATTTCTGTAAAAATAATTTATAAAGTTATGTAGCAGGAATATTATGGTCTTAAATTTAAAAAAAGGAGAGAGGAACTGCATTGATTTAAAAAAAAATGATGTGTAAAAATCAGAGCTCTTGGTGACGATTAATAAAAATTGATTTGCTAAATAAATTGACTGGTTTTGGATAATCATTGCCTACATTCAATAATAAGAACATGTTATTCTCTAGTACTCTATAGTACTATAGAGTACTCTATAGTACTCTATAGTACTATAGAGTACTATAGAGTCATAATACTCTATAGTATCTGTGTGTATTCTATAGAGTCAGAGTACTATAGAGTCATAGTACTCTATAGTACCTACACAATTTAAATCAAGCAAACAAGTAACTATAAAAAAACTCATTACTTGGACGCCTTAAAGAACTTTGTCAGCACTTTTTCATCTGTATTTCCGTTGAACAGATAATTATTGAACATGTTGTACCACAGAAACTTGGTTGGTTCATAGAACTGGTGGTGACGAGAGTCATAATCCAGGAGTATAGAATTAAAATCAGGGTGTGCTTGAGCTGCTTCGTGGATTGATGGTGTTCCGATGCAGAGTATATTGCTGGAAGAAATTGGTGGATGATTGAAAATAATAATAGTGTGTGTATAATAGATTAACTAAATGGAATGCATAAATAAAAATGAGGACACATTCACATCTTAAAATTATTATGATAAAAGATAAACTTATGGTATCATCTTTAATCAGAGACTAAACCCTACTTATTTAAAAATTATATGATGCTTTCATTTCTAACAGTGTACATATTTAATAGAAATATAATTTGGATTGGCTGGGTTTTTTACCTCACGTGTAGATAATTGTAAAACCAACCTAAAACTATTATTTATTAACACTTTAATTTTCACTAATAAGTGGCAATCAACAAGCTATGTTGGTATAATCAACTAAACAGCTTCAAAAAATATTTAACATATTATGAGTAGAATAAATAGCCATGTCAGTTACCTAATCTTGTTATTCTTCAGTATCCCCAGAACAGTGCTAACAGCTTTCTTAGTAAACAAGTACTGGGCTTCTCTATAATCGTTTTCCAAAGTAGGTAACCAAGATGAGGGGTTGTTTAATAGTTCCTCAGTCAATGGGGTGGTAATGCGATGATCCCCTCTGTGTTTCTTCGATTGCGATATTAGGTAGAGTTCCTTGCATGTGTGACAGTAGGCCCTGTCTGATGGATGTCGTGATTTTACCTGTTGTTTTGAAATTGATTAAATGAGTATTGATGGTAAAAATAGGGTATTGAAAACTTTTCAATGATAAAGATCTATCGAATATCCTAAGGGTTTTTACTAAGTATTTTACAAAAAGTAAGTAATCAACAAAATAAAAGATTGAGATGTTACATTGATACATGAAAAATATATACATTTGTCATATTGTTTTAGAATGATGCATTTAAATTGTTTTTATACATGTTTATATTTGTATACCTCGTTCAAGATATTCCAAGCCGCCTGTTTATCAATTTTGGGTATGAGGTTATAGTACTTTTCATTACGTTTTCTAACCCCTTCCTTCTTCCAGTCTTCTTCGTCAATGTTCACTGTACAGTCTTTTTTGTCTCTACAAGAAGCACATGCGAAATATCTTCCTTTTTCGCTTGAAAACAATAAAGTAGGTCCATGTAGACACAAGGGATGTGTTGTTACATCTTCCACTATAACTTCGACTAGAGATGATTTTAATGGTTGCACATTGTTTGTATTCATCTCAGCTGCGGAAAACTTACGTTTCTTTCCCATTATTATTTTTAAATTGATGTATTACGTCCTAAAAAAATATATTTCGTATTATTCTGTCCTCGCTGCAATTCACACGTGAATCTGACAATCAATTGACATTTGACATATTTCAAAATTGATGCCAGAATGAAACCATGATTATTATGTTATTTTTTGACCTAGTAACAAATTTTACGATAAACATGTAACTTTAGTTTTCATCAAGTGAAATCGCTTCTCAGAATTCGCTTCGATAATCATCTACGATTATCTAAATTCTCAAATAAAGATGGATAACTGTAAACCGAAAAAATATATAATTTAAAGCATCTGAGAAAATGAAAAGCATCAATAATTTATATTGGCAACACAAAATACACAATCAGCACGGCCGGTCGGGATTTGTCTTTTGACTTTTATAAAATATCTGGAGTCCATTTCTCCGAAATATTCGTTAAGTTTTTAGTGTACTATTATACAATTAAGAAAATGAGTGGTCTAGTAAGAACAGCTCACAGAGTCCTGCACAGCTGTGTGAAGAACAGCAGCCTCGCCGGTGCAATTATCAGCAGGACCCAAGCACCCGTAAAACGTGACTTCACGCGAGGAATCTGGCACATGAGCTGCTCAAAGAGATTAGACGGCACATCAGCATCCACCGGCCTCTTGCACCACTCAAATACCTGCAGTTGCGGGTGCGGCTTGAAAGCGCTGCACACGAAAGGTTACTATTGCATTTATAGGTTATGATTGCGCCACAGTTGAATATATTTTCTATCATTTCATGAATTATGATAGAGATATTTAATTTAGTCTCAGCATTTTTGAATGTCACTTACGTTGAAAATCAGTTTTCTGTCAGAAAGATAAATTATTAATACAATAATTTGGCAGATCACCACCTACCTACTACGAAACCTAATGAAAAATCCAAACCCCTTGGTAAGTCCTTTCCCTGTTCCTTGTACCAGTATCCTATCCTTAGATGCTAGATTGTAGATTTGGATGTTATAAAAAAATATTGTATCAGGTACTTACTTACTTTTTACGTACAGTACTAAAATTATGCATAGTTGTGTTCCCTGTAAAATTTATTGTGTCTATTTCCAATAAATAGACAATCCATTTGCAGGGTAAATTAATTAATATCCACATCCAGTTATAATCTTCTATTGGATTATGTCTGCATAAAAATATTAAACAATTATTTTAGTAAGTTTTTAATTAATTTATAGACTTGAATGTAGTAGTATTTAATATTATTGAAGCTAATTGTAGAAAAAATATCCTTATACTGCTCCTAATTACTTATCTTCTTCATTCAAAAGGAAAACCTTTGTTTTCTTTTGTTACCTTATCTAATTCATTGTTTAGATAAATTTGGTATAATATTGATAATTATTTAAAAGGATACAATTTATTTGTTTTAAAAAATTCCCATCAAAAAGTTATTTTTTTAAGATTGTAATAATATTGTTGTTATTGCATTAAATCCCATACATTAATACACAACTAGGTGAACGGGAGCTGGTGGAATTCCTCACAGAGGAAATAGTTGCGGAGCGCAAAGCACAGAAGCTCAAGACTCTGCCGACGGAAGTGGAAGGGTTCTCCGTCAAGGGTGATGGTGCTGAGGTGGTGCTCACTAAGCAGATGAAGGATGAAATGTGAGAAGAAATATTATTTTTAATATTTATTATTTTTAATATTTATTATTGTTGTATGGTAATTTTTCAGTTTGAGTTGTTTATTTGCTGTTGAGATGTTTCTGAGTTTTATATCAATTTAGTGTATTGATTGAAATTGACCACATGTGACATTATCTTAATATATATAAATCTCGTGTCACAATGTTTGTCCTCAATGGACTCCTAAACCACTTAACCGATTATAATAAAATTCGCAAACCATGTGCAGTTCGATCCAACTTGAGAGATAGGATAGTTTAAACATGTAGGTACCACGGGCGAAGCCGGGGCGGACCGCTAGTTGTTTATATGTATATGAATTGATATGTAAACAAAGTAGTAGTTTATATAGCTAATCTATCAAGTAATCATAAAACACTTGAAATTAACTTGTTTTTGTCCATTTCTAGGTAATACAGAAGAATTATCCTCCTGTTCAATTCAAGAATTAAAATAAAAATGCATGCAAACATAAAACATTCTATTTATGAATACAGTTACTAACTCTAATCTTCAATTTCCAGTGTCCGAATCACATTCAACGTGAACCACACAGTGGATTCTGAAGACTTTGGCGACGACATCCAACCGGAGAAGCAGGAGTTTGCAGAGATGAGGTCCAAGCCACAGTTTGAAGTGGACCTCGTGCGAGGGGACACCACCCTCGGCTTCACATGTTCGTTCCTGCAAGAGCCTGCGAACGCTGCTGCTGATGAATATAGTGAGATATTTTGTGTCTTTAATAATATTTGTACTACTGATCGGGTTAAGTTCCTTTAAATTTATACATTGTATTGTTACCTCTTGATATTTTTTTAAAGAAACACACAATTCTCTTGTTCGATAAAGAAATTGAATTGGAAAGCTTGTGGAAAGTAAAATTTTATTATACATTTAATAACTACTGATTCTATGACCTTACAATGCGATACGCCTACGATACGATTCGTGTCGTGTGTTGAATAGCCGTCGTTTCGTACGCGTTACGTACTAACAATACGCTTATGATACGACTACACTTACTTGTGTGCTTATGAGATGAAAATTGTGGTAATATTAATGTTGTAACATATGCTAAAAGCTAGTATGTACTTAATTTCTATTTTATTAACTTACAGATGACATATTCGGTATTGATGAAGTAACGCTATACAAGGGAGAGTGGTCCGACAAAGTGTATGCAGTGGCTGGTGATGTGCTTGATGGGGTATGTAGTCTTCAAAAATAAAACTATTTTTGGTTCATTAGCTTTCTAAAAACTACATGAATAAAAAGTTATTATATTATTAGGTTTAATTTTACAGCTTCGTCATATTTTATTTTCATCCCACTTTATTAAAATAACTACTGACATGAGCTAACTTCGTGCTTTTGGTATATTATAGCTGTACCGCGCGGTTCCACCCATGTACTAACCCGCGGACAAAATACTTAAAAATATATAACATTTTTTTTAAATTATTATTAGTACTTTTTATTTTGGTTAAAGTCACTAAAATAACAAGGTTTTTAAATACAAAATCGGATATGTTGAACCATATACAATTTTTGACAGTTCCACCTAGTCACACCGTGGCTTTATGGTAAATTATACCACTTTGAACTCGAAGGTCCTGGGTTCAAATCCCGCCATGACCATAGATATAACCCCATATATCCGCCATACTTGATTCCGTAACTTATATGGTATTCAGGTGCCAATTATGGGGGAAATTGAAGCAACAATTTGAAGTTTAGTTCTCATTTGTGTGAGGATTATTCATTGAATTGCGACATTTTTATAAGGGATTAAAAAATCGTTTTTGTTTTTTTATCTTGTCTATAATCACTTTTTTAATCCTATATAATCGTTGCCAAAAATACTGTCAATAGATATGCGTGATTAGATTTTTTTTACAACTTTTTTTTATTTAGTAATGACTCATTACTCATACTTCGAATAAACAACATGCATTATTTTATAAAATAAATTTATTTTTATTTTTTTCAGTATCTCTACGATCTGCTTATGAACGTCCTTGAAGAGAAGGGCGTGAGCAATGAATTCGTTCAGAAACTGTCAGATTTTAGTACGGCGTACGAGCACACCGCGTATATTAACCTTTTGGAGGGAATCTCCAAGTTTACTATTGGCAAACAATAATCTGTTACCCTAAAATAGTCAAAGACAACATTTTGTATCTGTGGAATCTGTACTGCCGTATTTTATCTGTATTTCTTTATGCAGCTCTTCGAAAAATGCTTTAAAAGAAGGTTGTTTGTTGTTAGATTTATTCTTCATATGTCTGTAGCAAACAAAATAAATAATAATGTTTTCTCAGTTTTGCAAAAGCACTTATTTACATATTTTCGTGTAAATAATTGCTTTTCAATATAAAATATTTGTAAGGTTCCACAGAAGAAAGAATTTATTTCTGATTGTTATGAAGAGCATTTATTTTGCTGTAAACAGCTTTAAGAATGTTAGTTTAGTTGTGCAATGTGTTGTTTGATTTAGTTATAATGTTAGTTCTGAATAAAATATTACAATAAGATACTAGTGTTTTATTGCACGCCTCATAAGCGAAGCGTTGAGGTGGGTACTACTGTCACTTCGCGCAAAACATCTGATTTTTCAAACTTAAAATGTCTTTATGTATCATACATTGCACTTGTAAGATAATACATACACACACATATTAAGAAAAAACACTATTTTTAACGTTCATGATATTTTTGATGTCATTTTTGTTATTTAAACTAGTTAAAAAACAGTTTAAAAAAGTTCTGTCTTGGACGTCCGTGTGTCTGTATGTGCGGATCCTTTTTCTTGTTAACACGATAGCGACCGAAATACTTTACTAATCGAGTCTTTTTTTTTCTCTTACGCTTGAGTATGCTCAGGAATAGAACCCTTTCATTTTTCAGGGTCTGATTCGATGTGGTTTAATTGTTATTAAATAAACAAAAAAAAACTCGCGTCAGGACACGTGGCTGATCGAAAAAGCGTAAGACGGATGTTTTTTTTTTTTTTTTTGAAGTGAATTTTTATATTTTTATTGAAATTGATTCCAGAAGATTACTGGGAACTTTAAAAATTCATTTAGTTACTTTTATTAGTAGGTACGATCCTTATAAGTATTTTAGTGTATTCAACCAACTTAAAAAAGTGTGACTATTTTACAACAATTTGAATATGAATTGTATTATTGTATACAATATCGAAGCTTTTTAAGAAATGTATAAAATACTTTTTTAAGAATTATTATCATACATAATATTATGTTACCGGCAATATATTAAAACCGGCATTGTATGCAATTCTTAGTAAATGTATGTTATTCCGAGTAACAGTCGGAATGAAATAAATTAAATTCGTCACATTACCTACTTATATCTTTAAATCTGAACTTTTCCTAAGTAGCAAACACATTTGCAAATGTGGGTGGTTTTTGAGCTCCGTCACGCTGGAACCCGCTTTAAAAAAAACCTTACTTT
>CAJQZM010031714.1:0-21708 GCA_907164665.1 Colias nastes | reverse complement strand
AAACATTATAATATCGTTTTTTATAGATTAAAGATACAACATCTTAAAGTATTAGTTTTTGATTACACTGTGTTGATTACGTACCTTTTATTTGTAGTACACGTTCTCTTAATACGTATTTTTTTACTCAAGAGTTAAAAATACTAATTGTAAATGTGTAGTTTATTTCAAGGGAGAATTGGACTAAGTTGTTAGATGAAAAAAAATATACCGGCCGAATTGATAACCTCCTACTTTTTTTTGAAGTCGGTTAATTAAATTCAATTGAAAAATATTGAATCTTTATTGACGACCATTACAAACTCTCTTTACTACGAGTAGCAATCTTAACTATGTAGACTTTTTTGTAATTAAAAGTCAATCTGTAAAAGATTCTTCACTTATTAAAACTGAAAATGTAATATTCTTGTACCATAAAAATAAACGTCTCATAAGCTAATTAATTTCCTCTCAAGTACGATCGCGAGCTATAACCATCAATCGCTTATAACTTTAAATACATAGCAGACATTGTTTGAACTTTTATATTAAAAACTTGTCTAGTAGATCGTTCGTGTTGAAACTGTAATATTACTTTTACGAGAGTGTAGATGACGGGTTTAATAAACGGACTGAGGTGGGCGGTTTTAATTTTAATTAATTACTGTATTATTAAGTCTTACGGTTCTGTAACTGATGTAATAATTCTAGTGCCTGAAGGTTGGAAACGGCGAAATGAAATAGTGGTTAGGTTAGCTGTGCGTCTGACGTTTTAGAGAATGATAATGTATTAATGTGAAGGTTTTGTTCAAATAGATATTTCATTTCAAAACAACTTGAGGTTCTGTAAAATGGAAAAAAAATACGGTTGCGATAGGATTTGTTCTGATGTTTCGCAATAACTATCAACTATAACTTCAGTAGAAGTTATAGTGTACATCTGAAAGTAATTTAAAACTATAAATATAAGGAGTACCTACTGTAGCTTATAAATACGTAATATCAAACTTGAAGTGATTTTAAATTAGATTTTAAACTAGCCAGGCTAGATCCATTTTATAACTCCGCAGCTTGTATTCAAAATGGCGCATAATATCCGTCAATAAATAAAAGGTGAAAGGTTACGATTGAACACGGTAAGTTATAGATTTCCCTGCAGCTATCTTGTAATTACCTTTTACCTTTTATCGGATAGTGAATGATCGGAGTACTAGGTATTTCATTTTGAAAAAATTTTAAAGTTGTAAAACTGAGAACTAAATTTATATTGAGCACGAAATGGTGATTTTTTATTTTCAAAGCGAAAATTATTAGTTAAAAATAATATTACGTGAATACATTTTTGTCTCACACTCTTTTAGAGTGACTTGTTCATAATCAGATTACTTTTCGGAGCGCAAAATATAAAATGAAAGTACCTACGTAGCTTTGAATTAAATACCTAGATCTAATAAAATTCCCTAACACCGCAAGGCTTGCACGTTCCCGAATTTCGGTTTCCCGTACATTCCAATAAAGAAGGACAAGACTCTAATAACAGGCCTCTGTAAGCCCGCAAAATGACACCTTTTCTTACCTTTCTAAAATCTACCTTATTTCACGGGAATAAGGTTAATCTTACCTTGACACGTTGTTTGTATAATAAATAAGAAAACCGAATAAGTTTCGTGAAGTTTTAAGTAAGACACGACACGGGAATAATATAAATATGCGTAATATTTGTGTTGGTTATGATCTGATTATTTTCTTTTTGGATAATACGGGAATGTAGATTGATATATCTACAAGGATGAAGGAATAAGGAATGGCTTTGGAATTATGGTTAGTTTAATTAAATTATTTTGCATGTACATACCTACAATAGGTTCTTATTAATGGTATAAAGATTGAGTTTTATTATCGAAGCAATTAATGTAGTTTAATTTTAAATTTCATTAAATTAAAAATTAACACACACACATTACTTGTACAAAAATGAAACTTTAAAAATGTTTTTATTATCACATGCTAATTACTTTTTGCGAGCAAATTTTTCATAAAAGGATAATGAAACGACTAATTGATTGCCTTCAATATGGAATTGTAGAGTTCTTATAGAAATGTATTTGTTTCAGATGGTGTCTATAACTTGAACCAGCGTTTGAAATAAGGTAAGGTACCAGCATTATTTGTTTGTATGCCAATTATTAACGAAAAATATTGTTGCTCTTACATGCAATATCTACAGAAAAGCGAAATTGCAATTATCGTTTCATAATCTTACTATATTTACAAACTGAAAGATATACATATAAACAATGATCTTAAGAAATTGTTGTTATTAATTATTATGAAATTAAAAACACATTGAATGAGTAAATTAATTCATAAAATAAAAATGTAAAATCAAAATAATAACTTTTGTTTTATAATATAGTTTGTATAATAACGGATTGTGAGAAATTCAGGTTTCATTACTATCTATAATTAATTGTAAAATTCTTGTAAAAGGATCAAATCCCAATGGATTACCTACATGCGTCATTACTGGAATTAAAAAGATTTTTACATTATTGCAATATGGTTATTAAATTTGAAAGATAAGAATAATAATTTGTATTAATTCGTAACGAAACTAACCTCCTTTAAAAATAAACTTGGCATGTATGATGTACCTAAATACTTGAATAATAATAAACTTATTACGCAGTGAGTTTTGATTCAAATTGAATAGGTAGACGGATCAATGTCAACATAAACTAAATTAGAAGCTAATTATTTATATTGTTTGGCATTACTTTAAGAATTAACTGTCAACTATTTAATATAATATTCTCATGCATTTGAGCAACTAATTACTACGGAGATGAGTAAAGCACGCCAAAAAGTTAACACGTACAACATTAACTTTTTACAACTAATTTATAACATCAATAAATACAATAATCTAATTAGCGTAGTTTTAACACTTGGTCTCGTATTACGTATCATTATTCTTGTAGCATTAAGTGCTTTCTCGTAAAAGCTCAGGTGCGCCATCTTAATTGGGTTCATGTGACGATACTATAGAAATATAGCTTGAATCATAACTTTGTAATGAGTTATTAAATTGCGTGTATTTTTGGTAATAATGGCTTGTTTTCGCAAACATCTGAATTTATTAGGGATATAAAGTTGTTTATTTCAACCAAATAGTCGCATAAACATCTTTTTATTTTCCTGTATTTAAAAACCTTCAAATAAAATTGTATAATTGAACTAAATCTAGTTGATTTAATATATTTTTCAGCTATACCTACCTATAACTTCGTTAAATAGAATCTCATATATTTCTAACTAGCTTTCCGCCCGCGGCTTCGCCCGCGTTTTCAAAGAAAAACCCGCATAGTTCCCGTTCCCGTGGGATTTCCGGGATAAAACCTACCCTATGTGTTAATCCAGGTTACCCTCTATATGTGTGCTAAATTTCATTGTAATCGGTTCAGTAGTATTTGCGTGAAAGAGTAACAAACACACACACATCCTCACAAACTTTCGCATCACTACATAGTATAAAACAAAGTCGCTTTCCCTGTCCCTATGTCCCTATGTCCCTATGTCCCTTTGTACGCTTAAATCTTTGAAACTACGCAACGGATTTTGATGCGGTTTTTTTTAATAGATAGAGTGATTCAAGAGGAAGGTTTATATGTATAATAACATCCATCAAATAGTGGAGAAGTACTGTTATTTTTGAGGTTTCTAATGTGATGTCGTAAAAAATTACATTTTTTCCGCTTACATTACAAACGCAGGCTGAACCCTACGAGTTTTATCAAAATAATGTACTAAGTATTATACACATTGAAAAGGTCTACAGAAAAGTCCGCGATGGTATATGTCTATCTCTTATGGATAACCCACAATAACTTTTTTTTGTCATTTACTTTTTACGACAAATAATGGTTAATTTTCGAAGCGATTTTAACCAATACAGCATTAATCCTTAACCAATTAAATACCTTGAATACATTGTTCATTTAATATAGATCTATATGGCCCTTTACACCGTATGATTTAAGTGAATATTTTCGAAGATATTACAGATTTAAAAATTGCGGGACGTAGCGTTTCCGGCGGTACCGGCCGGCCGCCCGGCTATCGCTGCGGGCCGCTATGTTTTTATATACCTACAACGTTCACAGTTTTTCTGTAGTGTATTTAGTATCAGCAATGCACCCGTGCGAAGCCGGGGCGGGTCGCTAGTTTATAATAAAGTAGGAATTAGTAGGATAGTATGTAAATTGGAAATTTTGGAAATGGAAATTTTCCATGTAAATCACGTGAATTAATCAACTTCTGTATTGTGTATTGTTGAATAGATGTGCCTATATTTATATATTGGGTGGTGGCTTCATTCATGATAACTTCGTTTTCCCACCGTCAATTATTTCCGCTGCAGACAATTCGTTTAGCGAGAATTTCCTGAAATTTCGTGCCTTGTAATCACTTTTTCAATAAATGTAGTTTCAAAATAGATATATACAAGGTATACGATGGTTCTATGTAGTGTTTATATATATTTTTTTAATAAAAGCAAATAACGTGTATTTTGTTATATGGGTCATTGTCAAATTTTGCGCAGGTAAACTTGTCCCTCAAAACTTTTTTACTTCTATACCATTAAAAAGTTAACTGTCACTCAAAACTTACAGCAAATACAAACTTAATCGCATTACTAATAATATGTTAATAAAATAAAGGCCTATTTTTCATTTTTTATTTTATTTTTTAAAGTAACATTGTGGTTTTTTCTGGTAACAGAAGGGTTTTCCATACAAATTTGACCTGTCCCAAGTAGCACTTCGTTACAGAAAATATAAAATAACTACAATTTCCAATATACCAACCCACATCAATTAAAATATTACTATAAACAGAATATTGTAAATATTTCTAAGAGTAGATTTTAAAACCGATCAGTGCTAAAATTTATTTTATAAAAAATTTTTTAACTTTGTCCCACGTAGTGTTTAGAATCGTGTGCTCTACTATGTTACTAAATAAATAATTACTCAAAATAGAGGTGGCGCTGTTTTCGACTTTCTATTAGCTTGAGCAAGGTTTCTGCAGCCATTGTGGTCGTTCGTTAGGTCGGGGGGAGGGGTACATTGAATTTCAGTCGACCGCATGGCGTTGAACGTGCCGCGTGTTTTTATTCCGCATCAACATTGTTACCTCCCTATTAACGTAAGTAAAACCGTTTTTTCTATTATTTTACGTTCAATTTGTTGTTTAAGGGGTAATTATGCTCAATTTGAAATAAAAAAATAACTAAATGTATTATTCTATGATTTATGTCTTTTAGAATGTAAAATTTACAACTCTGTTATCATCATTCTGTTACTTAGCTCATGGTAACAGAGTTGAGTAAGCATGTATTCTTTAACTTTTGTTTGAAATTTTATATTTGTAATATTTTTTTTTCTTAATAATCGGTTTCCTAAAGTAATTTTGAGTTGTTATATGTAAATAAATCATATATAATTAAATGTAACCTTGAAAATATTGTTACAGGATATTCTGCCGTTATTAACGCCCTTAAAATGCTTCTCACGCTAGCTGAACAGCAAGCAAGTTAAGAGAAACATATCGCAGTTATTTACAGATTATATAAAATTTAAGTAACAATTACAAACAGTTAACAAGAGATACGAGACGTATTAAAAACAATGCAACAGAGAAAAACGAAAAAAGTCTAAAAATACGGACGGCAATCCAGTAAATCCAGTAAATGCTATTAAAAAACGCCATGAAAAAGTTAAGAATCGGAAGGAAAAGTATGCTATTGATAAAATATTTGACAAGAAGGCCGTTAAATTCTCTAGGCAGGAAATACAAATTATAAAAGAATGTCTTGCTGTGGATCAAAGTTTCATATGAAAAAAATCAGCCCACATGTAAGAAAAATGTTTTAAAAACCAAAATCAATCTTTTCGAACGTGAAAACATATCAAGAGTATGCAATTAATTCACTTATAGTACAAAAAGAACAACTAAGTTACTGTGTTACAACTCTGTTACTTTCGTGTCCCGAAGATTAAAGACCATATTTACGAAATTTAGGAAAAGCTATTCAATATAATACTGCTATATTACAATAGGTTAATTTGCCAGTTAATGAAGCGGTTATATGTTGTAATTAGCTGTTAATTTATAGATATTTCATGGAGTTGTGTAGAATTTAAGGTTTGTTATTATTCATAAAGTAACAGAGTTGACTAAAACTTTAAATGAATTACTGTAAAACTTAAAAAAAGCTTGTACTTCTAATGGTGATTATAAGATATAAGACTGTAATTAATATAAAAGCCAAAATATGTGCGACTGGCTTATTTAATTTTATGATAAAAGGTAAAGTATAATGATAACAGAGTTGTATTTTTTCACCACCCTGACGCACTAAATCTGAAATAAATCTTAAATTATTAGCTAAACATCGCGGCCAACTTAAATTAACCCTACTTCAGTTGTTTTAACAGGCACAGGCATAAAGAAAAGTTCAATTTTAAAATATTTTCTTTTTCACATTTTTGAAATCTGCAGTTACGTTTACCTGCGCAAAATTTGACAATGACCCATATATTACAATAATACAACATTAAGGTTAAGTGTTGGGAATTTATTAAAAAATTGCATAACTATTCATATTTAAACTGTTGGTTTTATAACGAGTTGGTTGTTGAAGCAAAATGCATAAGTCCTCATCATCTTTGACTAGGCGACATCGGCGGGAGATGAGATGGTTTAAATATTTCTGATGGCCAAATAAGCCTCTTATAAGTTCATATATTTTGTGCTATGCCATTTTTATATAGATTTTAAGACTTGGCGTTGAGCCAATCTTATAGTCTCTCAGTACACGCGATGACGTGTTAAAATATTTCAAACTAAAATATTTGAGTACTTTTAAGGCGAAATTCGTCTATCTACTATTAACAAATGCCCTTAGTTTCCAGACAGAATTCTTATTCTATGTTCTAGAATCTGGGTGTCGTATAGGTTATATGTAGGTATGTATAAGGTACATAGAGACATACCTATTTACATAATATTTTTCCCCTGTAATATTTTGTTATTCCTAGAATATTAAGCAGGTATATTCGCTTGGTTTTATTCAAGTAACAATACTCTTCATTATTTCAAGTCACGTATAAAATATTTGTTTGCTTTCTTTTCATTCGGAAAAGTTTTTTGATTACTCAAGTTTAAGAAAATATACTTAATATTACCTACTCCCCGCCTCCGCTCGGATTGAAATAGTATATGATGATATTTATAATTTTTTGCATGCAAATCTAAATAATGAAAATGAAGAAATTATCCAGTTTGGTATAGTTGTTCAAAAGCTATCGGCCTACGGCTATATACTTTATTTATTTAGATATTGGAGGAAAACACTATTTTTTTAAGTTTGTGGATGCCTCGTATTTAGAATATTATAAGTGTAGCACGATTAGAAACTTGTATTTAAATTATTTAGAAGATCTTGGTTTGTTTTGATTAAAATTGGAAATCGGAATCATATCCTTAAACAATTCTCATTGAAATCTAAAATTTCATGCAAATTATGTAAATTGGATGTTTTGCTTACGTATGAACGTTTTGAACGAAGATTGCCTTCGTTAAATTAACTTAGAAAATTAACCGAAAATATACAAACGAATAAAATATTTTGTATACAGTGAAACTTGGTTAAGTGGGACCTGGATAAGTGAGAAACCTCCATAACTGGAACTCATGCTGAGGTCCCAACACTTTGGCACTGAATTACCTCTGTTAGTGGGACGAGGTAAACCTCGTCCCACTAACCATCTGGGATTTGTTCTTTCGATTTATCATCATAGTTACTTCTATAACTGAGACAGCGAGTAAATTTTATATGCATAAGCCTCTGTAACTGAGATAACATTGTTTGTTTACTCATTCTTATTCAACCCACAAATTCCACACGTAATTCCAAGTACGTAAGTACAAATTTTGAGCTTCAATTACCTTCAGTTTTAGTTTCGCTTTACTATCATACAGATGTTTATTTGAAAAATGTCAAAACGAAAGCTACAATCGTTATCACCCCTCTGTAAATGAGACAGATATTTATTTATACCTGTATATCTGAGACACTGGGTAAGTGGAATACCTCTATAAGTGAAACGACATTGCAGGTCCCTTGATGTCTCACTTAACCAGGTTTCACTGTATAATGTTGTGATAAATATTTGTTTTTCGAGTTTTACTTAAAAACCAAAACAACGATCTTCGTGTGAGTATTTAGTACCTATATATATATAATTTTGTATTTACAATAGTAACTTTTATATCAATTTTAAAATGGATATTTCATATTGTATTTCACTAGGAAACAATATCAGGCTTTCAGCAATTGTGTGCCGAAACAAAGTGGGTGTCTGCAGTCTGCACTATTTTTGAATATTGAAGTATTGTTACCTAGAATGCTAAAATGTATTTTTTTTTCTTTTTTTGATATAAATAATATGATTTAGAGCGATATATCATATAATAACTTTACTTACAATGCTTCATATAATTGCATAGGAAAACAATTAATATTATTAACTATCATGTACAATTAAAAACTACTTATGTAATCGTTATAATTCGACTTGAGTAGGTAATGCCTCACGACTTGCTCTAAAGCTTTTTATTAAATTTATAAGTTCAATTCATTTTATTCTGTGTCCCATCCATTATAATAAAACTTTGAAATAAAGTGGTCCTCCACAGCGTTGGAGACACTCAATTTAATAAATAATACGTAATTGACAGCTTATTTTCACTCGCATAACGTTATTACTGAGACAAACTTGAGATAACCTCTGAAAGCAAACGTAGGCGTTGGACCTAACTCAATCTGTTTCATTTTCCATATATGCGTTTTTATATTATGTAGTTATATGGAATACGGCTGCAAGGCGCCGGCCGGGTGGTAAAGTACATTAGTGTCATGGAAATTGACTGGCTTTTACATATTATTTGTTTGTTACCCTTTTTCGAAACGCGTAAGTGCGTGTGACTGACAGCCCACCTATCGTGATACAATACAATTGTAAAATGTAGTTAAAAAATCTTTTTAATAATAACAACTCCTTTGAAACATTACCGAAAGAATCATTTATCTAGGAATAATTCCATTTAAACAGTTACGAAAGCTTACTTGAACAAGTTTATTCTTACAGTATCTATGTTATATGCATTAGTTGCATTAAAACTATGCCTTTACGACTATAACATAAGATTTTCAGCGGTCGAAAGGTCACATGAAGGCCGCGTTTTAACAATCGCGTATAATGAAGTGGGAGTTTCGTAGCATATTCATTGGACGTGCGTCAGCTACGTGGGCTGTCGTAGCCATGTCGTAGCAGATATGTGACGCCGTAGCTGTAGCCGCCTCTTCGCCCTTGATTTTGGACGTTATTCAACGAAAAATTTTGATTTTGTTCGATGCTTATGAAACGATAATGGTTTGCTTGTTGGCATCTATTCTAAGAAATTTATTTGCTATTTTCTATCGAAAATTGCATAGAAACTTTTAGATAAAGCGAGGAGTCGAATGTTCCACGGCTGCATTTTCTTCGTAAATATATTTTCAACATTTTATAATTCCATTTCTTACACAAACATTGGCGATGTTAAATTATAATTAACGTAGAACGTAACAGTGTATTTTCGATAGTATCCGCGTATGTACTATCTTCAATTTGAGACTAACAAGCGTATATTGCAATACCTTGTTATTAAGATATAATTAGCGTTGTTTGTTTAATAAACACTGACTTGTTTTCAATATGCTGTTATAATTTCTAAACGGATCGTGTAACTGAAAACATTAACTATAGTGGCGGTAAAGAGTAAAATTATAAATTGCTAATTTTATTTTTAATTAGAAATGGAGTGGCGTTATTATTGAAATAGCTTTTGGAAAAGGAAGGACGAGTACCTAATTATTTTCAACTAACTATCAAGGTATATTGCTTTCGCTTACTGGAATACTAATAAGCCTTGGTACAAGAAACTCATAGAGCTTCTGTTTCATCAAGGATATTTCTCATACCTGTTTGTTCCCTAGATAGGTTGTGTTCCCTATATTCGATTATATCACGACACTCACTTTACCGTTATTTTTTTTTCAAAATTAAAGTAGCCTACGTTCTAGTTCTAGAAACACACTAGCTTTTCGTCAGCTACTTCGCCCACGTAGTAATAGCATCCACTCCTTTGCGACGTGAAATAAAGACAAACAAACAAACACACTATTGCACTTATAGATGGTAGAATATAAATCGATGAGGACGTTCGCAGTGCTAAGGTCACGTGGGTAGACACTAGACAGCCTAATCGGATTAATGTTCCCAAAACTATCATTAGTTCTTAGGTATTTATGAATATAATCTTTAATTAAATTTATGGATCACAAATCACGATATATCAAGTCAGATATAATGGTTTCAATGTAGAAAAGTCAACATTGCTTTTGTATTATAATTAGTTTGCTTTAAACAATAGCGGCCTTTACACGCAAACTCTATCGCGCATGAAACAGCAATCGTGCGTGAAAGAGTGCGCGTATAAAGGGTGTAGGGGGCGAAAGGATAGACCACATGCCGCGCTCATCAGTCGTGCGCGCAATCGCACTTACGACTGTGACTCACGATTGTATACAGGTTGCCTTTACACAGAAATTCTTTCGCACACGAATAAGATGGCGGACATACGCACGTGGAGCAAGGAATTAGTGTTGGAGCTTATTACTTTATACAGATCTTTCCCATGTCTCTGGAAAATTAAATCGGAGGAGTACAATAACAAGAATTTTAAAGACCAAGCATATAAAAAACTTATCGACTTTTGTAAAGAAAAAGGTTTTATTGACTCTTATCGCTAATAAACCAGCAAACATGATAACTTGCGCCACCCGATATCTTGTCTCCATTTTTCACTTCTATCACCCGCGGTTGTCGATAAAACCGTGTGCATTGCACACACTCCAACACGCGCCTCTTTCACGCGGTCTATCACGGGCGATTAGTCTTTACACGGCCGCTCATTCCGCTAATAAGGAAAGCAAACACGAATAATCGCGCGCGAAAGAACAAGTATCGCAAACAAGACATACAAAGGTAATCGCGAGCGAATGAGCGTGCAGGCTTTCCCGCGCGTAATCCTGTACGATCCACAGAACGCGCGATAGAGTGTGCGTGTAAAGGCCGCTATTGGTTATTTTTAAGTTTCATTATTAAAATATGTTTACTTTACTTACGGATTAAACAAATCGATTTTCAAAGAGTAAAGAGTTAAGAAAAAAAAAATGAGACTCAATACTAAACGTTTTATAAGTGCATAAATGCATTGTACTTATGTAAAAGTAACAAAAAAAACACGTCTTTATTCACAATATGCACAAAGATTGTATATTTAAACATTTCTGGTATAATATTAATTGTATATAGATAACTAACTAGCAAACCGGGCGAACTCCGTTTCGCCACCAGAGACACCTTTTCTTTGCTATAAACCTCACGGAGTCCGAGACCTTTCCAACGAATGCAAAACCGTGGAAATCGGTTCGTGCGTTCTGGAGTTATAGCGTCAGGAAGGAAAACCTGACTTAATTTTATATAGTAGATTGTATACAAATTGTAGTGTTGCATGTATATCGCCACTACATTGAAGCATTGAGTTCATATTCCAACAGGTCCGTATTGATTTGCGATGCAGTGGCCTACATTGAGTTTTATAGAACTCCATTATAAACTATTGTGTGAAACAAAGTATATGGTGTAAACGAATATGTTTTTGTATCGTGAAACATGAAAAAGAACTACTTAAATTATTATCTTATATTTTATCTATATACGATTTTCTTCAAAGTTTAAAGTTTAAACGTCCGAAGAGACGAAACTTTGCCTGATTTTTACCGACTTTTGATATTCGATTCTGAAAAACAAAGCTATTTATTACCCTCCCTAAGTGAAAAAAACGTTAAACGTTTTCTGCAGTCAGTTCTTTTTCAGTCTAGCCGTTCTGCGTTGTTTAACTAACACGTCTTTCTTTTGAATTAGACCCTAATTACGCAACGTAGTTTACAGTAAAATAAATTAACATTAATTACGCTACGTAGCGTCAATGATTGTTAGCAAATTACGCAGTTAATACAAGTAAAGTTTCAGAATTCAAATGTATTTGTCAAGTTCGCAGTTGCGTGTTGAAATTCTAAAGTCGTAAAGGTTATGTAGGTACCGTTGATTAACCACCGGGGTCGACACTTTGGCGCCGCTAATATGTACCTATGTGAATTGTTTTCAAGTTACGACGTATACTGTATAGGTTAGGGAAATTACGCAGATTTTAGTAAGTGGAAACGTTATGCTGTTTTCTAGTTTTTTCTTTTTATGATTGAATTAGTCAGTTCGTCTGTGTTACTATGATTGAAATAATACTGCTTTAATACATTATGGTACAGGGATGATCATCGAGGTTCTGATTTAGTAATTTCTCATTATTATGTGTTATTATGAAGGCTATCAATTCAATTAATTAATATAGCAAGTGATTAATCATATCAGTTTTAATAGGATGTTCTATAGAAAATAATAAGTAGGTACCTATTCCTAATACGTAACTATATCTAA
Source organism: Colias nastes (assembly GCA_907164665.1). Lineage (NCBI taxonomy): Eukaryota > Metazoa > Arthropoda > Insecta > Lepidoptera > Pieridae > Colias > Colias nastes. Next base: position 9,061 of record CAJQZM010031714.1, on the reverse strand, counting down.
TCTCCATATGCTTTCTCTAAAATCTTCGTTATTTCTCAATTCATAACGAACAATTTATATATATTTTCGTTGTTTAAATAAGTATTATGATGTATACGTAATCCAGATAATGCATTGTCACCTTGTATCGAGTTTCGAGCCTTTGTTTTGCGAGCGTTTTGTGATTGTTAATCCTTCTTACGAGCTTAGGAGCTTTTGTATACTTGGATTATGAAGCTTCCTACTCAATACAATTTTACCTAAGTTCTTATACTTATATATTCCTTCTAGAATAGTCTAGAAGAGTCTATTTAAACAAAGGATGTTACGATTACATTATGATGATATCTATATGTATTTTATCGTTAATCTTTAATATTGTTTGTTAGTAGATATTATTCTTCACTTTCTGTAGTTTATATTTATATCAAAATATTATAATGTGTTAGTTTTTCGTTGTGTCCAACTCTAAAAACTCTGTTCGTAGGTAATAATATAGTAGTATAAGTAATGTATTATTATATAAATTATTTTTTTATAATCAGCCATGTTTTATATTAAAAATGTTCTTAGTAGTAACATCTTGTAAATATATTATATTAGAAGACCGAATGCCATCGGTACACGGGATGGAGTAGGTATTTATTAAATTAAATTCAACTTCGGAGAAAATTAAAATTTTATTAAAACTTTGTACCAGATCCAATTTAATCTTCGACGCAGAAAATTTTATCCAATATTTTCCGACAACTTAATTATAAAATGTTGGTTTAACAAACAATACACGTATTATTCTATAAAGGAGTGCATTCAAAATAAAGAGTAAAAACACCATACTTCCTCCGCTAAGAAATATTTATCTCGCATTGCTGTATCTTGTTCGTTTATGTTCGAATCATAAAGTATTCTAGTGCTGATTGCTCAAGGGGAATCCCTTATAGCCAGGTTCATATTTCCCGCCAATTGTGCCGTGCATTCTTAATTTAAATGCCAATATCATGCCAGTATGAATAATGCAAGTTCTATGAGCGCTGTCTGGAATTTGATGGAATGTCATCTAGATTGTATGATTGAATGTCGATTATTTTGATTGGGTATTTGATTATTGTGTTTACGTTTAGATTACTTTACTTAACACGGTAATGTTGACTCTAATTACTTTGAATATAATGGTAGATGATGGAAGTCTAAACAGAAGCCACGATAAAATAGCAGATATGAAAGAAGAAAATACCATCGACTATTTAAATTTTAAACCTAATACAATAATTTGCAAAAATAAATATTATAGTAAAACTAGGTATCAAACTATTTAAATATTACTCATGAAATATGTACCATCTTTTAATATTCAACCCTACTAAGATTTACTACTATATCCATAGGTCTGTCATAACTCATGTCTCACGATCCGCAACTAGCATTAATCCCGGGTTAAGGTAAACAAAACGCTTGAGATACTACGGGTGCTACTCGCAAATCCAAAGAAATCGACGATACATTGTAAGCAACGCATCCCGGGCGAGTTATTAGGTACACGCTCTCGTCCATACGAATTTATTGATGAGCGGTAAATTGACGTATTCATTGGGTAAAAGTATTTGCTAGTAAATGAGATCTTTAATAATGCCTTTAGACAATGTTTATAATTAATTTTCATTACCCTAAATCATTCTATCGATCATTTGTGTCTCGATTTTTTTTGAAATTGTCTTTATTGAGATATTTGCAAGGCTTATTTCAGTCCTGAACTTTCAAATAGTTACGTTTATAGAAAAATAAAGCATGAAGGAGTCAATATCGCAACAGAAACCTATTTGATGACTGGCTATTTCATGTTTTATTCAGTAAATCTCTAAATCTATACTAATATTATAAAGAGGAAAGGTTTGTATGTATGTATGTATGTATGTATGTATGGTTTTCACGCATAAACTACTGGACCGATTTTGATGAAATTTGGCACAGATAATCTTTAGACCCTGAGAAAGAACATAGGCTACCTTTTATTGCGAAATATGTACCACGGGCGAAGCCGGGGCGGACCGCTAGTAAATAATAAATATATATCTATAAATAATCTCTAAATTACGATATAATAAGCGCTTATAAGGTATCTCTGCCTTTGTGATTAGTAGATGAACATAATCAATAAGTTTTAGTGCAATCAGGCATTAAGTCTACATTCACAATATATAGAACGGATAAATTGCGTTTATTGGGAATTGAACTGATGATATTAAATTATAGATATGTTTAAACTTTAATTGGAGGAGACAACCAAATTTCAATAGATCCTCTCTAAGAAACAAATAATGTCAATGGCATCTAGTCTATGACAAATATTGGCGAGCGTAAAAGCGATTCTGATTAAAATATGGTTCGATGAAATATCAAAGGTCAGATATAGAAGGCATCGGGCATGAGAATCGAAAAACGCCCGTATCTTCCCAACCTTCATTAGTCGGTACCTATTGGAATGTTAATGGCGTCAGATTCGTGGATTAACCCTCGATGGTAATAGTTATATATTCTTTATTGCACACAATTTTCAATTTTACAATATCAGGATATCAGAAGCAATTGGCGGCTTTATTGCTAAAAAGCAATTTCTTCCAAGCAACCAGTACAAAGCACAAAGTTTACAGTTGCAAATCTATGTTATTACTTATAGGTAATCTATGTTAGGTAATCTATGTTAGGTAATCTATGTTCATTGCTTTTTGTTTGTTGACTATTAATTTGTGTGGGCGGCAAGTTTAGTTCAAGAGAAATGAAAATTAAACGTTTTTGGCTAAATTGTTCGTTTGTTAATTTAACGTTTTGTAAGCTTGCGAACGGGCGTTGAGAAACGCGGAACATTGAGAAGTTCTGAATTAGTTTTATTTTGAAATCACTTTTTTTTCAGTCTGTCTATTATTTAGGGTGATACTATACGAGCGGTTTTCCCGCCGCGGGAATCCGCTCGCCAAAGCTGCCGCAGACCATCAAACTACACGGGACGCGGTTTATCGCTGTCTTCTGTTATATCATACAGAGCAGGTCGATCTTGTATTTCTACAATAACGATCTTGTATTTCTACAATAAAACGCTCCGTATCAAACATTTTGACGTGACACTAGCCACGCAAGCGCACGAACGACGAGCGAGCGCCGTCCCACGCCGGATGACGTAAAACGTAGCGGGAAACCGCCCGTGTAGTTTAAAGCGCCGGTTATCAGCGGCGGTTTGACGCTGCATGCGGCGGTCGCATTTGTCCCGCCTGTGAACCGCGACGGGAAACTGCGCAGTGTAGTATGCAGCATACAACTTTCATATTAAATTGTGACTAGTGCGGTTCAGAAGCGGATTCCCGCGGCGGGAAAACCGCTCGTATAGTATGACCCTAAATGTGTAACTGTTTTTTAATAAGTACTCAATATTTGATCAAAAGTTTATTTAAATATCCAAGTACCTAAGTCAATATAAAATGAAGGTTTAGTATCAAAAGTAAAAATCAAAATGAATATTATTACTATTATCAATAGTAATAGCATAGTTCGCAGTAATTATTTTATTATGTTATCACATACGGCAGGTAGAATATACCTTCTCCTTCAATATACCTTCAGTTTTCAACGTTTAACTAAAGAGGGAATGGAATATAGGCACTAGAACAGGCAATCTAATTACAATATGAAACGTTTAGAATCGAGTCGACAGCACAGTAACTAACCTTTCCCAACCTATTTTCGTAAACTGAAATTATCTATTTTGAACTCTATGCTAAATGAAATACGGGTATTTATCCACTCGGTTTTATCGGTAATTTGCCGATGAAATAAGGGGAAGCACCATAGTATTTAACGTGAGGCCTACAGCGACTGTTCGTCGCGGCACGCGATATTGTAATCACGAGCCATTGAAATACCTATGGATAGCGGAAAAAGCATGAACAGAACTCTAAAAACTTTAATTTTTAATGACTGTCTCTAGTGAATATAATAACACGAGAGTGTATCGCATTCGAGTTACGCCTTGTAACTTCAGTGAAAGTATGTAATTTAGGTGAAATAGTAATTGGGATTTATTGAAATGCATTTTCTCTAATGTTATGACCAAATTTCAAGTTGCAGCGTAAACTCTTTTGTTGTTTCATATACAATATACTCGAAAGGGGTGTTTGGACATTTTTTCCGTTAAAAAAGGGTCTGTTATGATATTCATATATATTTTAGGCATCTCTATTGTTAAATGGAAATGCATCTATGACGAGTGTGCTGTTTCGTATTGATTGCCCTACTAACTACAGCTAACATTCATAGAAGGAGTCATTAAACAAAGTTCAGCTTTGTCAGAAATAGCCCCAAAAAATAAAAATTTAGAAATACAGGATGAAAATCGTAATCCTCTAAAATTTTTAAGTCCATAAAAAAAAGAAGCTAAAGAAAACATTTTTTGATTTCAAATAATGGCGATTAAAATAAGATAAGTCGCAGTAAATATTTATTAAACGTGAGACGGTAGCGTGACGCATATCCAACCCTTTGTTTCTCCGTTGATTCCTTTCAAAACAAACTAGAGCCGTGCAATACAGTGTAGACGTTAGACAGGTGGTGTCAACCAATCGCGGCGCAGTTCGCGCGTTGGCGCATGCGCGCACGTGGGCGTGCGGTCGATACGCGCGTGACGTCACACAATCCCACCAATGGCGCCGGCCCGTCGCTCGTCAATCGATTTGTATGATTTCGCTGTATACTTCCGACGTTTACATTCTTGAATGTCCGCTATTGTCTACGTTTTATACGTATACTTTGTTGCATTGTTGAGTCGGTAACAAATTGCATAATAGGTTTTTAATTAATTCATTTTTTTTACTAAATGCCTCATTATGAAGGTACTGCAAGATTGGTAGCGATAACTAAGATGTATGATATATTAAACAGACGCAAGGACTTTAAAACATGATTTGATCAAGAATGTAATTGCGAAATTAATATTTTCAATAGGTATCATTGATATTTTTCATCTTATTAGGTAGGTACCTACCCTGAGAAAACTGTACCAATATATCACATATTGCTAGTTCATAAAACATATATTTTTTCTCTCGATTTAATGCTTTTAATGATATTGAAAATTCAATGGTAACGATTCAAAACTGCTTTTGTTTTTCCAGTAATATTGAGCAATTATTATTAATAGCATTATTTCTGCTATTAATTGCTCAATATTAATGGAAAAACAGAAATTCTTAATATATTTCAATCACTACTAATAATAACACTCTATATTAGTGCATAAATAACCAGCAAGAACTATCAAGAAATAACCTAACTTGTATTAAATTACCCAACGTTCAAACTTGGTATAACTTGCACCATATGGCACGGGCTATGGACTTCAACGGTACTGATATAGAAACTGGTAACATGTAAGATAACACCAAATACTATCCAATATTGTGGTTTGAAGATAAGTATAGATTTACATCGGCCGATGTAGGTTCGGAGTCTAAAATGCACGACCTTTTACTTATGTAAACAAGAGACACGTCTTTTCCATTCCAGTGTTTCTATTTATTGCCAGAGAGGATTTGTTCCTTAAAATGTATCAGCAGAGCCAATTCAAATCTATATATATAAAAATGAAACCCGTTTCGCGTTGTCACGACATCACGTGTGAACGGCTGAACTGATTTCGATAATTCTTTTTTTATTGTATTCCTTGAAGTACGAGGATGGTTCTTATGTAGAGAAAACGGAAATATGTACCACGGGCGAAGCGGGGGGGGGACCGCTAGTTTTAGAATAAAAATCGATTGGTTTTAGTTAACTTTTTACAATTCTCTCTTTCTCCTGTGAATTACTTGGGTAATGTCTTTAATGGGTTAATTGTCTGCAGACTACCGGATCTTCCGGGTTCGTAACTAAGCCTTCCATGACTGAATCCAAACTGCAAAGGAATTTTTACTTTATTTTCATCGTAATGTAATCTATTTTGGCGGGTTGGAATGTATTTTCTAGCAATTTTGTTTGAATTTTAAATCTACTACTTAGGTACTCTTGAGCGTGTCCTTTTGGCACTGTATATAAAAATTGCAAAGCGAACTTCTGTTCAATCAATTTTTCTATAAGATTTATGATTAAAGGCGTCTTTATAGGTCCGAAACAAATAATTAAAATCCGGACTCCATTGCCTTCGAAGAAAGGCGGCACCTGCGGGTAAAAATACATTTTTAAGATTTTTTTATGAGATAAAGCTCGTTTTAAAGCAATAAAAAGGAATACAACTCAGCGTGCAATTACAGAAGTGGTTTTTTAAGCTACGAAAATAGCAAAGATTGCTTAAGGCGATATAACCGCCTCAAACCAAATTATGTCCTTACCTTAAGTATATTGTATCGTATTAAGGTGAAGCAAAAAAGGATTAGGATTAAAATTTGATAAGCATATTAAAATTACTGACAAACACTGGCCAAGCTGTACAACGGCCATATTGGAACCGGTGTATATTTGAAGTATACCTGAAGAGCTATTGGATGAAATGTTGCTGATGGTACCGCCCGTTCCGCCCTGGATGCATATGATGCTTTTTGTCGTTAATAATACTACGCCTAGTTGAAAATATAAGAAATATTAGGTTAGCTGGAGCCAACAGTGGTCTGTTATTTTTAATTGGTCGTTAATAAAACGCGCAGTTTACTCGTAGATAGTATGAGTGAGCAAAAATTGTACACTACGAAAATGTACTCAATGTTTTCATTTGAAATGATTCTTTAAAGTACTTGCCTACATATTCTTAAAGTCTCGGGAACCCGATCGACATTCGTCTAACATTACTATTTCTTATGCGGTGTTGATTATTATACTTACAATTTTTTACGAATGATATCACTGTGTCTCTTCAGTTAAAAGGAATATACGAATTAATGTAGCGACTGTTCTGCGTAATAAATGATCATTAAACTCATGTTGTGAAAACTAATCACTTTGCGAAATTGAAACTTTTCCATTACTCGCTATTTTCTTCCAGCTAAAAGTAACAATTTACATTTGGGTTATGTTGCCGTAGTACGAATATTACCTTTGTTCTATCCTATAGCCTATATTAACATTTAAAAAGGTAAAGTGGATATGAAAGCTTTACAAAGCATGCTATTTAGGTCTAAGTATGAAAACATGTTTCTTTATGAGACTACGTTTCTAGAATAGAACATCGTTCTTCATATCAGGCAATTATATAGAGAGGTGTAATCACAGACATATCTATTGTCTGTGGGTGTAATAGACAGTGTATTTAGTATTCAGGTGCTGATGCAATTAAATGTAGGTACATGTATCAAAGCCTGGTGTTTTACGATGGCATCTAAAGGTCCCGGTAGTTAGGCCAGGCTATAATTGCGACCCAGATTCCCGGCTGTAATGTGCCCAACGATCACTTGATCTCGCCGGTTGGTCGACCTCTATTACTGTCATCGACATTTACCCAAAATTTTAATGTGATCTTTATCAGCCCGTACGATAAGGGTTAAAATTTAATCTTTCAGCTGCGGAGATGTATCTAGATCCAAACGAATAAATGGTAGTAGGTAAGTACATAAAACGAATTCCAGTTATGTGAATATGCTCGCTGAATGTCTACGAACGAATATTAAAATAACGTTATTTGTATTCTATATGAATTTAAATATTCATTAGGTACTTGCGAGAGCGTATGAAAACTAAGTTAAGTTTATGTTTTATAAGACAGGCGCATTTGTATAAATTATTCTCTATGAGAATTAGATTTTGGTAGTCGTATATTCAGATTTGTTGAATTGTTGAATAAATGATTGATTTTAACTTAAACTGTATGTTTCAGTTTAGAAAAAGCTTGTTCAATTTTACTATTTGTAAGTTCAGGATGATTTCTTGTTTGCTTTTTATTGATACGCCAAATAATTATGCAGCTAATTCGTATAATATCATAAAAATATCTCTGAATACATGTTGTGAATAGTAAAATCGTATAGATATAAATCTGGTGTATGTCTCGTTATGGTTGTTTGATATGGATATCTGTAGATCTATCAGCTACTAGCTGCTCCGCGCGGTTTCACCCCCGTGGCTCCACTCCTGTTGGTCGTAGCGTGATGATATATAGCCTATAACCTTCCTCGATAAATGGGCTATCTAACACCGAAAGAATTTTTCAAATCGGACCAGTAGTTCCCGAGATTAGCGCGTTCAAACAAACAAACAAACAAACAAACAAACAAACAAACAAACAAACTCTTCAGCTTTATAATATTAGTATAGAAGTATAGATTATCACTAAAATTAGGAACTGAAGAGTGATGGTTCTAATTATCGATAAAGCTACAGTTATCAACATTATCTCAAATAAATACATTGTTTTCGATTTTATTATATATTGTAATTAATGTGGTTATCTAGGTAGCTTAGGATATATATTACCCTACTACTCCATATTGTGTAAAATTTAGAAACGAAATAAACTATTTTTATTTATTTTTTATATTCAATTGCTTTATCACAATTCTATAGGAATTTCGTTTAGACATCCTAGAATTCCTGCTTATTCAAATTTATATACTCTATAGATAATTTCGCCAGGTAACTTCGTGCCGCGTCAATAATTTTTTTTAACACACACATTTCATAAGCATTTAAAAAATTCAATTTGTGTTACAAACAAATGAATATATTACTAACAAAGTTTTAAAAGAAGGCTCTTCAAATATATTCTTAGTCCATTGAAATGTTACATTTTTTAGGCCTAACCTTGCATTTTTAAGAGGACGCAATTTTATTTTTTTTATGTGTAGGGGGGTCAGTGTGAAGCTATCACCAAGTTTGTGGGGTCGCCACCCTTGTCCCACGGCCGCCATCTTGAAAATAGCGGTTGAAATGGTTTTTACGATATATCTCTTAAACTATTTATCTGATAAAAAAAATTTGTTAACATTATTTGTTGCAAATTAAATTCTCTACAACTTTGGTCCAGTAACTTTTTGACGTAGAACTATAAATAAAAAAGTTATAAGCGAAAATGTTCAGAAATTAGAGCTATTTATATTTTTCAATAAAACTTTTTTTT
>CAJQZM010031713.1:0-11369 GCA_907164665.1 Colias nastes | reverse complement strand
AGTCAAGAATGGCTAATGTTTTCACAATGGTTTACAGTTTGTTTCTGCAATATCCTTCCATCTCGAGGGTGTAGTATTGTTTCTGATTTAGCATGGAGTTTGTCCGTAAGCTATAGTTATCGATCAGTCTTAAGACGTCCGGTACTGGTCATAGGACATCAAATATTACCATTTCTACTAAGATTCTTTTCTGGAGGAAGATCATTAGCGGTCCTGCTACATTGTCAAGTCGCGGTCGTCTATCCTGAAAAAGTTTAACAAAGTAAATAAAACATAGCGTGATGAACATAAAAATATAACATTGATATAAATATAAATCAGACAAAATATAATAAATAAATCATGATGATATTTCAGTCAAAACATGATACAAAAATAAGAAATAAATGTTTTACGTATCGGTATTATTCAAATAGAAGATAAAATATTTATTAAACATAAAAAGAGTACCAAACGTGAGCAGTTTAGGAAATGAAAATAAAAGTAAAAATAAACGTTAACATGATGATTGTGTTTGCTTTATGTTGTGAGAATCACAGAAACAGATTTATATTTTGACCTTGCCTATTCTGAATCAGAGTTAGGATGATCATACTCGACATAAATTAATTTCATTTAAAAGCTGATATTATTATTGTATTTGTTAATAATTTAGGTTGAGTATGTAGTAAATATTTTGAATGACTAGTGTGTAAATTATCTTAAACTGTCTAAACGAAACCAGTCAGATCTGTGTAAACCATGTGGTTTTCATACTAATTATGACATTATAACACTTCTATTGCCTTGTTAGGCACTAGAAGTGTGTCTTGTTATTTAGATTTCTATGGTGTAAACTGTATAATATTTTTCAGTTTCACCCGCGTGGCTCCGCTACTGTTGGTCTTAGCGTGATGATATACATTATTATAGGCTATATATCACGCTTTCCTCGGTGAACGAGCTATCTAACACCGAAATAATTTTTCAAATCGGACCAGAGGTTTCTGAGATTAGCGCGTTCAAAAAAACAAACAAACTCTTCAGCTTTATAATATTAGTATAGATTTGTTATCATTCTACAAATCTAAATTGTCCCTTTCAAAAGTAATTATCGATGTTTTGAAAGTATAAATTTTGTTTCCTCTAAACACATTAGTCTTTTCATCCCAGCCATTAAGATAAATCTGTAATCGTATTAGTTTGACCGTCATTGTATTTACGAGTAAAGAATGAAGTGACAGAGTGATATGGGTCGGCTGAGTTCCATAAAGTCCATTATAAATCTAAAATATAGCTTGAAAATGTTATTTTAGCCTTGATTGTGTAAAAACATTAAGTATCTGAGATTTTTCCACGATTCAAAATATTCCTGTCACGTAATTGTCCCGGGTTTGATTATAAGGGTGAATTTAAATCGTAGTTTCCAGAAACCTAATAATGAAGAATAAATTGTGCTTTTATTTAATGCGTATTTTATATTTCGTACTTTACTTGTCACAATGATCCATCTATTAAAGAAAGTAATTCTCGTTGACGCAATAATTTTTCCTGAGCTCTTTAGGGGAAAAAGGTGAGCAAAATTATTCAAATGGAATTAACTAAATTACAAGAAAATACGAAAATGTGTGTCAAATTTATTTAACTTGGTCACCCCTTTATGATTCAGGAAATATGTATAATGATTCAATTTTTTCTCATACCCTCCTTGTTAGATGTTCAAAGGCGTTGGATCATTATGATGCCGAAATTTTCCATGAATACATATCAAAAAATCTTCATAACTTGAGTTTGATACATTCGCATGCAATATGTGTTATCTTCCCTATACATATATTATACTAGCTGCTCCGCGGTTTCACCCGCGTGACTCCGCTCCTGTTGATCTTAGCGTGATGATATATAGCCAATAGCCTTCCTCGATGAATGGGCTATCTAACACCGAAATAATTTTTCAAATCGGACCTAGTAGTTCCTGAGATTAGCGCGTTCAAACAAACAAACAAACTCTTCAGCTTTATAATATTAGTATAGATAAAATTACCTCTCTATATGAAATGAATTACCATAATACTTCGAAAAGGCTGGATAGGGTCTGCTAATCGGACAACATCTATTTTTCATACCCCTAATTGATTAGTCGAGTGAGATAACGTTTGCCGAGACAGCTAGTTATATTAATATGTTTTAGCCTTGTTTTAGCAAACTGCGGTTATAATACTGTACTTCAGACTGCGTATCAGCACGTATCCCATCTATGGGGTTGATCTACAAAAAGCTAGACAATGCTAAACAAAATACTACCTAATCTGTAATCAGGACACAGCGCAGTAAATATTTGTATCTATTATCAAGGGCGGTGTCACGTAGTACAGTCATTTGTGATCCCACCACGTGTCACGTTCTGCCGACTCCAAAGATTGTTCGCTACATGACTTTCTTCCACAAAGGGCTCCCAAATGACGATAGTTTGTATTTTTGATATATGTGATTTGAATTGGAATTATATTAGAAGGTAATGACAAATGTCAGTTTAAACTTGGTGTCATGATGATGAAGATTGCCGCTCGCAATTCGTGATATCACGTGATAGGGAAAATCTATCAAATATTTCATTAGTATCAAGTTTTGTTTTCTTGACAAAAAGTTTCTTTCAGAGTCTATCCTTTTCCAAAGTCTAGTCAATCACAGTTCTATTTTTCATGAAAATAAATTCAGTTGTGTAGGCGCGATAGATTAACAGAATGAAAATATTAGTATCCTCTATATATATTATTCTTGTATCCTCTTTTATTTGAATTCATCTTCCCAACTATTTGAAGCTATATTCAGCTTGAAATTACGTTGAATAAACTAACTTTAAAATTATTTAATCTGCTCTATATTTCGCTGTAAGCCGTACGTACTCATGACGTCGTGTAGTGTAACTTTTAAAGTAGCATAATTAGTCACATAAACTTTCACAACTATTTTCAACATGTTTACCGCAAGTTTATAATCTCGATTGGTTGGAACTATAAGTAATTTTCGTGTCGAGAGGTTGCGCCTGCGTAATAACTCCCCAGAGATTGTCGAAATTAACAAAGTTGCGGAACTCATAGTAGCGAGATTCTAGACTGTTATGAAATTTGATGAAAAATGCCACGCTATTTGTTGAATGCTGCGTTGCGTTGGTGTGATTGGATGGAGAATTTTTGTTTAATTGTCTTAGAGTACTGACGCTATGTGAATAATATTTTATCCGGTCCCGTTGACTCTAATAATTATTAATTAATTGAAAAGTTGGTGCCAAAGAGTGGTCGAGTAAATGATAAAAAAATATATGTAATTAGCACCTTAATTGGCAATATTATTTGTATACATTGATGATAATGTAATAAGAAAATATAAGAAGCGTAAACCAAGCTCTAGCTAAGTATCTCCAAGCTTTTACAATAATACCTTACTTTACAATATTGAAAAGATGTAGTATATTATTATCCATATTGTTATATATTTTTATATAGTTAAAACACTTGTTATCTATTTTTTTAGAATTAAAACACAATGTTGGTAATACTATTTGAAATCCTAGATTATTTAACTGGGTACCACGTGGTTACACATTGTGATGGAATTATTTAGAATTCCGCGGCAGAAATGTTTTTGCTAGATAACGTTTCGTGGTTAGTATGTGTAATGGCTTTAGGTCGCGAGGGATTTACTTTGAATAATTACTTTTATTCTTTTCAATCTGGATTGGTGTTTTGGTTTATATATTACTTTTTTTAATGTTGCTTTAATTGATATAGTTTTGATTGATTAGTAATACTTTTCAGTTCAAGCTCATGAATTTAACATAATTTTCTTTAACTTTAAATATTAGGGTTATAGATTGAAAGAGATCAGACCAGCAGTTCCTATTCTTATCATCCTATTTATAGCATTTCTGGTATAGTCATGGTTTTTGGATGATATTTATTTAAAATGCTACCAAAATTGTACACTATAAATAAGAAGGTTGTATAATTAAATAAAAAATGTACATCAATATTTCCTACACAATAATACATGAATTCTATAGGTAAAGGTTATAAAGGTCAGTTGATCTACTGTAATCTCAAAGCAGGTGGTATAAAAAACGGTTTTCGGAAACTTAGCAGTACTTTAAAGTAGAGAAATAATTTACTCCAGAAGATTTCGAACTTACAATTTACAGTGTGTTCTTGCAGCTTTCGTGCAGCTTTAGTGTTAATGAATGATCGGAAGGTAGGGTTGTCAACATCAAGAAAAAAGGAACTAATAAAATATTTTTTTTTGTTTTGTTTTAGGCTCCATACTTGAAGTTACATCCCGTCTTATGTCTTTCGTTAGTTTGTTAACTTTATCTTTCTATCAAAAGTTATCCAAATTCGTTGAAATAGGCGCTTAAATCGAAAAACCCAATTCAGATATCTCAAAGATTAATAGAAATATTATGTACAATTATGGTTATAAACTTTTCAGACAATATAAGAGAACAATTGATAAATTAGTAATCTTTCTTCGAATGTTTAACTTGAAAAATAATTACCTTTTCTAGGTATGCGTAATTCCTTCATTTTCTTTTAATACTTGAAATAAACATTTTCATTATGAAAACGTTACTTGCGTTGTTATAGTGAAAAACGATTGATACCTACTTTAGTAGGAAAGGCTTAAAAATATCAGCAAGTTTACTTGAGTAAACTATAACTAGATGATATTTTTTAAGTTTTTTACTTGTAAAATATGGCTGTATGTTCACATTTGCTGGTTGTGGTATAGACGTATACTAAAGGTTTATTGATATTATTTTGCAAAGATTACATCAACGTATCGCTATTATACATAATATAGCGTTATTTTTTACTGTCAACATTCAACAGCAGTTTTCATTGAAGGAGAAATAATAACCTTCATATATCCAACATTTCTTATATAGCAATACTACATTATTATTAGTAGAAGAAAGCACTCAACAATACAATATTTCCACGCCCGTCAAACGCTGATGTGGCAACCCTATCTGTAAGATCTTAACTTGAATTCCCGATGGATTAATTAATGAACTTCATTTATCAACTACTTAAACAACTCGGTGCCGTCAAACTTGTTTGTGGTCTAACGAACTGAGTTTACAATTTCCTTGCATATTTTTATTTGTAACTTTCTTTCGCGCAATAAATTTTTATGGAGGTTCAATTTGTTCCGTTTTTCGCTGAAAAATTCTCATCTAGAAGTTCTCAAATGATACTTTAAGAAGTTTTTCTATACGGACACTATTTTATAAACAGATTCCACGATGGGAATTTGAATAAAGTATAGAATTTATAGTTTGCTTTCTATATCTTTGCGCCACGAGAATGTTTTTCACATCCGAGAACTTTAGAAAATTTTGCTGTTAAATCCTTAAAGCGCATTTTCGAGTGATATATTAAAAAGTTATAAAATATCTGCTTATGTTGATTATATTTCGCATCGGAGCTTTTAAAATTGTTAAAAGACAGTTTTAATGACGAATTTCGAAATGTGGATATAACAGGGAATTTTAATTATTTAATACATAAAAGAACGTTCCGTGATTTTCATCTTTTGATGAAATTGTATTCGTTTTAATAAGTTAGGTTGTTGCAATTGCAATGTTTCATCTGTCTATTGTGCTCTAAATATTTTTTTTTATGTTTCTACTTCCTGAAATATAGCTGTGTATCCTAATTTTGCTTTGGTTGTTTTGATATGTCTTGCCCTATTAAAATTTAATTACAGTTTCAACGATGGCCTTTCAGTGAAAAAAATACCTACCCATTGTCATTTATCTGTACAAAGAAATAAAATAACACATTATTAGATTTTCTTTTCAACCACTTCGTTTTCCTTAACAAATTGCCATCTAGTTTTATCAAATACGTACTAAAGTACCATTAAATTGTAAGTATACTACCATAGCCTTTGTAATTAAACTTTCTGATGTGTAATTACTATAATTTACTAAATAGGATGTTCATCGCTACGTGGCTAATACTATAGTGGGTAGTTGCTGAATTTGGCGACCATCTCGGTATTAAATTGATTAAGTGGGACATAGATAATGGCCGTCTTTGATCCAACTTCCATTAAATGCTACATTTATTAGGACATTAATAATGTTTTGGTATGGGTATAAATTGAGCGTTTGTTTTCTGTTAAATGAGAGTGAGCTCTAAGGTATTTGTAAATAAGGTTGCTTATGCGTTTTTTGATTTGCGTATCACAGTTTTTCTTTCTGAAATATTATAATAATTAAGAATAGGTACTTCTTTTTTTCTATATCACTACTCACATAGTAAAGAAAGTAAAAATGTATAAACTATAAGTACAACATGTAATTTTGACCCGAAACAAATTTATTCTATTTAGTTCAGCTTTGAATAAATCGTATATGTTTATTTTCAAGAAAATGGTAAATCCGGCATAAAACAAAAGAATTGTACTTTTAAAACACATAAGAGCCTTTGCATAAAAGCCCTTTATTGTTTCAGGTGACAGAAGACAAGTCTAGTGGATGAAGCGTCTATGGAACTGAGATTCATATAAATGTATGTAAAAATATTTGTTCAACATTTCTTAGGGACTATTTTTAGTTAAGGTTTTTCTGTAGATTAAGTCTTCTTCTAGCGGAGAAGTTTTTTTTATAAGTTTAACAGGCTTTTATATTGATTAACGCTTCGGGAATACACCTACACATATTTCGACATGGTTCTATATATTTTATTGCGACTCCATCTAATATTTTTCTTATTGTGTCTAGTCCTACTATCTTGATATTTCATTTAAACCATTATATTATTTACATAATACCTTTATTCATATTATAAACACGATATAGAAATTATTTTGTGCAATAAATCTAAAATGTATTTCTCGAAAAGCTATAGCTTTAATTTTGTATACAAAGTTATAAAAAAATCAATATTTTAAAGATATAAATAAGTTATGAACACAAAATATAATCTTATAAAGAATACCATGGTCTATCTACTTTATAATTAAATTACTTTAGTTAGTTTAGTACCGCATAACCCAAATTACATATCAATCAAACTTCAAAGGGAGGCAAACACTTCAAAAACTAGTTAAAATTAAATTATATTTGTGGATACGAAACTTAGTAAACCAATAGACTGTTTGTTTCGGTCAGGTACAATGAATAATTTACGCATTAATAAACAGGCGATACAAACAAAACAAAGAAGTATTTGTATACTGTATTTTTTCAGCTTTTTATTATTTTATATTAGGAGGTTGATTAGAAAATACGTTTTTAACTGTAGAGTCTGCTATTATTTTTTGGAACGTTGCCAAGCAATTGACCAAATTTCTAATTCTGAAAACATAGTTTCATTTTTAACAGTATTGGTATTGTGAATATTTATTTTTTGTATTATTGTATTATCTGTGCTGCTGTTATATACCTTATCTACCTACAGGTTATTTTTTTATTAATTTAAATATCTAACATCCAAATCGAGAAACATAAGTTTAATTCAGTTCAGTTTCTTCAAATTTAATGAAACATTCCAAAGATGTTTCGAGAAATAAACTTAATGAAAGAAAACCAAATATTTTACAAAAGATACGAACAGTTTAGGGTGTAATAAAGACTGAAACCAATGAGAGTCTTAAGACGCTCGGGCAAGTTCCTCGTTTACGAAATTTACTTTCACGATCTATGTTTTAAATTTTAAATGTTTTGTGGGCTCTGCTATTGTGAGAATTTTTAACCAGTAATTTCTTCTGTAAGAATAATTGGTTTCAGTTATATCTTTCCTT
Source organism: Colias nastes (assembly GCA_907164665.1). Lineage (NCBI taxonomy): Eukaryota > Metazoa > Arthropoda > Insecta > Lepidoptera > Pieridae > Colias > Colias nastes. The sequence continues at coordinate 3,581 of CAJQZM010031713.1, read as the reverse complement.
CATTTAAGTCTATCAACATTTAAAGTGTAATTGCTTTTATATCAATTTAACTTTTTTGCCGTTCGAGTTGTTCGAGAACCAGTATTTATTAAAGAAACCGCATCAAAATCCGTTGAGTAGTTGTAAAGATTTTAGCATACAAAGGGTTATAGGGACAGAGAAAGCAACTTTGTTTTATGCTATGTAGGCCTAAACGCAATACAAATTACGTCATCATGATAACCGTTTTATAAGCATTGATTTCTTCATCGGCATTCCCATATAGAATTAAATTACATTTAAGGTCTAGGTCTACTTAGGTACAAAGATGAGTATTTAGCAAACGTAAGTGTCCTAATGAACGGCATGTCTGGATGCTGGACAGCTGGTCTACTTTACGGTTGACCACAAAGGGGCTAATAGTAGTATATTTAGCACATTTCACGAAATAAACTGCGTTCTACATACCAGTGCCACCAGATGATTGATTGATGAGGTTAGTCCGTGGCCCTTTGTGACCCAAAACTTTTTGTTTACGGGACACTGCGGGAATTCCAGTTTGTTTGTCCAGCTAAACTTGGACAGACTTAAACATCGGTCTAGGTATAGAAGTTTATTTGGAATGGATGGCTAAGCGATTCGGATATAGATCTGATTCTGATGGAATTTCATTATTTTCTGCTCGGTAAAGTGATTGGCGTTTGGAATTTGTTGTACGAGACGCTATATCTTTTTGTTGGTTCTGTTCTTATTATAACTTTCTTTAATGATTGCGATTGCCTCATAGTTATTTTCTTTGTTTCTGTCAAATTTTTTACGTATATTTGCCGCATACGGTGAAATATTTAAAATTCATTTCTTTATTAAAAAAAAAATAAAAAACAAAAGACGGTGAATCAAAACGTATCAAAAAGTGTTAAAAAGAGCTTTATTAAAAAATATATGAATCAAATACAAAAATTCCACTATAAAGTAAAACCGGACTTTCTACGGAAGCATCAAATTATTACAAGAATGCATCTCCAGATTCCTGGTTCAGACGCCGTAAGTCGGTTGAAATACCTTCATTCCATAATTCATGAACATTAGTCCTCATGAAGGTAACATAAGACGTTTAAATAAATAACCCAGAATAATATCCCTTGAGAGGCAAGATGGCTGCCGACCGCGGCAGTAATAAAATTATAGGATGCTTGTATCAGATATCAAATTATTGAGATTGCCAGTTATCTTCATAATTTTATTTCGCTTTTTTCTCGGTAATGTGATCAGTTAAGAGTGTTCTTAATGTATGTGTTATTGTCCGTTGTCTTTCTGTCGTCAATGATTTGATAAATCTAAGTTAAATCATATAATATCTACTTTATATATTCTATGCTTAGATTTTGTAAGGCATTTTTTTTTAAATATAAAAAATAATATTTTCATTCAAAGAATAGGAATAAAACACTTTCCAGCAACCGGCAAGGACTCTATATAACGAAATAGAATTATTATTTTAAGCACATTATATCAAAAGTCGAAATAATATGTCCCTGAATTTACTTGTTATTCATAATATGAAGTAACATTTACATTGTAAAACTCACTTATTTATTTTGCATCATTCAAAAGCAACGAAAACATATAGATAACACATTAGTTCTTATTCATTCTATTCCAATAACAAGACTGTACTGGGAAATGAAATTCCTTTATAAAAAGACAATTTTATTAAAACTTGAATATCACAAACGTGTTCACGTAACACCTCGTTTACAAATAACGTGTGAATAAACTTTCTCCTTGTTACAACGGTTTTACGAATCTAATGAATAGCGCCATGCTTTTTTATTATTACTTTGCTTGTATTTTTATTAACAACGTCGTTGGTATATTATTATACCTATACCTATGTATAAATAAATAAACCTATAGCATAAGTACTGTATCTATGCGATACTTTTTGACATAGGTGGAAAAATAATGCCTATTTATGTATATAAATAGGCATTATTTTTCCACCTATGTCGTATGTACGTGTATACGTATGTACGTGTACGTACGTATGTACGTACACGTACATACGTAGGTCATAGACAACGTTCAATCCTATTTATGTTATAGGTAACATATTTATAAGAAAATCATGTTACTCACAGTATATACAACTTAAAAAAAGGTTAGAAATTATAATATAATATATAGGATGCTTCTGTGCATAAAATAAATAAAAAAATTACGACTCGGGCCGAGCCGCGGCAAACAGCTAGTAAGTTAATTCCCAAACGTTTATCAGCACAAAATTAACTTAGTTGTTTTCATGCGTTAACATTTGTCTCATGGTCGTCGTACAAATTATTTCACGAAACAGAATTTATATTATTTTCTAACTGCAAAAGCTTGGACGGCAAAACTCTCTAATAGTAGTTACTGTAACGAAGTCTGTTACTAAAATTATTGTGAATTGTTTAGAATTTTCAGCATTAGTTGTAGCATGGTCTAATTTGCACTCATTTGGTTTATAGTTAGAGCTATTTATTTAGTGAAAATAGTCGCTTGTTTTGTCACACATTTAGCATGAGTAATGAGTATACGACACTATCTTCTACAAAAAGGTTCTATTTGTTTTAGCAAATTGGGATTACAATTGTTTATTTATTCCAAACCAAATATGAAGAACAATTTTTATGATTTTAAATTGAATTTATTAGCTTTTGGATTAAGGGATTTAGAGGTACAGTTACATTTCTGGGTAAGGGTATTATTTCATTGCCGTTTTGCTAATGCCCGATTGCTGTATTCAATCAAACTAAATGGTTCGGATAATTACCTTTATGTTTTTATTCAAAGGATATTGCTAAACTGATTTATGTAATAGAGGGATTTCGAAAATACAAATTATATACAAGACCGTACTGAATATACTCAATCCCGTTCACGTTGAAAGGCAGTGACAAACAACTTTTCCCAGTTGTTTTGAGATGCAGTAAGCAACCCTTTAATTAAACGATTGTTAATAAGATATTCCAATTCCAAAGCATACCCACAAAACATGTAATAAAATAACGTGAATAGATGCAATCTTCACTAATGTTCAATGTACCTACTGCCATCGTTTGTATCTATATCATTATCTTATAAAACAGATTCTTTACATCACCATTATTATCTCAAACAATCCATCATGCACACCTTACTAGACTAGAGTAGATAATTTTTGAAACAAAAAAAAATCGCAGTCGGATGAAACCCATTAGAAAAGGAGGGGAGAATATGATGAAAATAAAAGGAAAAATAAATTACGGTCAATCCGAGTTCGGGAAGTGGGAGGGGGGAGCTTTTAAGAGAAAAAAACGGTTTCTCTTGATTTCCGACAAAATACAAGTCCTACGGAAAAAAGTTCAATGGCAAAGTTGTAGGTAATAAAAAGATCTACAACTTTTGTATTTACAATTTTTTCACATAACCTCAAAATTTAGGTGAAAAATTCAAAAAACCAAGTTTTTGGTTTTTCATTTTTATCTACTTCAAAATTTTTTTTTTCTACGAAATTTGGTGGAAACTTACTTTATTATGTCCCAAATACACTGTAATTTATTTGATTGAAAATATTTATTTTT
>CAJQZM010031709.1:0-16588 GCA_907164665.1 Colias nastes | reverse complement strand
GAAAAACAGACTGAAAGTATTCGCTAAACGCTGAACAGATGTCATGTTTTATTTTATTTTTATACAAAAATATTTAACATGATATTTACTCATATTATTATGTTTAATTATTACGTAGCTGTAGGTACACGGTATAAAGATGAACCAGGGAACTTAGTATCACCATTTTTGTCTTTTCCTCTTAAAAACGTATATGTATATATCCAGATTTCAATTAGCCAAATCAGTTCTAGAACAGTCGAACAGTATTTTTTTAATACCATAATTATTTATAATATTTTCTAAAGAGCCATAAGCATAAAAGTAATATGCATTATCTTGATTATCTGGAATACGTTTATGTCAAATAAAGATTTTAACTGTCTTATCAAAATGCTATCTTTTATATCTTTAGTTTTAAATCTAGATCTTTTAAACACTTAAACACTATTTAATAAGCTAAGATATTAAGGAAAATAAGAATTATTATAAACTTCTGCCCGTGAGAGGATGATTCTTATGAAGAGAAAACGTAAATGTACCACGGGCGAAGCTGGGGCGGACCGCTAGTTTATAATATTAGTAAGATTTACAAAGGATACAGATTTAAAAAAAAATGTGTGCGTGTACTAGTGTACACACGTAAGAAGTGAAACTTCTTTATGACCTTATTTTCAAAAAATAATTTACTATATATGCAACTTTACAGAAATACGACGAATCACGCATGGTAGGGATAAGAAAAAGATGGTGCGTAACGGAAAAATGTCACGCGTAACGAAAAAATGTTACACTAAATTTTTTTCCAACCCCGATAAAGAAGTTTCACTTCAAAAAAAAGGTTTAGTTTGACAAATGATTAGTATTTAACGTATCTAGGCACCTTGAAGGTTAGTTAACAATGGCTCATATCATTGTCACGGTGCATAACTTTAATAAATACTACATTCTTATATGCTTTATTTGAAGTACCTATGAATTATTATGGTTATATTTTTGTAGACATGTCTTTATTTTTTTAAAGCAAAACAAAACACTGCAGTGTAAAATATAGATATAAAATAAAAAGGTCTAGTTACCTACGGCCCTGCATTCATAGAAAGCCCTGCGTTCTGTGTAATGCCCCGGCCACACTATGCTCCTCGCCCTGCTCAGTGCTCATCGCTCTGCTGCAGCAGCCAGAGCGAGGAGCAGAGCGAGAAGCATAGTGTGGCAGGAGCATTAAAGCATATAAGTTTTATTTATAATGGTACCTAATTTACTTTATTATGTTAGATTTTAAATCCGGCCATTGCGCACTAGTTGTAGGTTAATTTAAGTTTAATTGAGTAGGTAGTTTTAAAGTAAATACGTTTTAAATGTTTGTCAGTTTGTGTTTAAACTTGAAGTTTTACTCTTGTTGCCAACAGCTAACATAATTATATTAGTAGTGCCAATTTGTTAATAAACAATATAATAATTGTATATAGTCTATGACCTAGACTCTAGGTCAAATAATAAAGATCTATAGATCATACATGCTAATCTGTTTACGCAACTTAAATTATAAACATTTTTGAATAATTTATACATATTATAGAAAATAATAAAGAGACATGTGAAATATTAAATTCGATCACTACATGGTATAAAAACAAAATCACTTTCTGCCATAATTATATGTGTGTCTGTAAGTATTTTATCTCTAAAACTACGCAACGAATTTTGATGTTTTTTTAATAGATAGAGCGATTCAAGAGGAAGGTTTTAGCATATTATAATTTATTAGGTTTTAGACAAATCAAACGAAGCTGCGGGCTGAAAGAATTATAATAATAACTAGCTGTCCCGGCGAACTTTGTACCGCCCTGTCAATGAATGTTGTGTTACCTTTTAGCTGAACTAATTTAGGCTTTGATGAACGTAATACAATGATACAAAATAAATATTTATATGGATTGATATGTAATAGTATTTTAATTTATTACTTCAAACACGTCTCAGAGAAAAATGATTGAATTTTAATAAGCTGTGCAGCATGGATTAACTCTTTTCATTCTTTAACTGTTATCGACCACGCCATCGTTTCGTTTCACTTTAGTTGTGATAATAATTCTACCATTATCATTAGGCGATCGACGCTGATACAGTGGGTAACCATCGTTGCTTGTGATGGTCTTTGCCATCAATTTTCGTGGATACCTTTTGGTACACTCGCTGTCAACCACGCATGGTGTTTGTTGGTTGATGGTTTCACACGGTCCATGAATCATATTCGTGATAACAACGTCATGTCGGTCTGGATCGGTTTTAGGATTAGCAATCCCCGCACACTCATATATTTTATTCTTTCGACTAACCAAATTAAAATGTGTGCATGCTGCAAGCCAGATTTTCGTCATTCGATTGAATACATCCATCATTGAATAATCCCAAAGATGTGTTCCTTTAATGTAACTCATCAGTGATCGGATTTTTTTCTTGAAAACACGTGTGGTGATGACGTGCCGATCACTTGATATTTGTCCGGGAAGCAACAGTTGAATAATTTCCATCCATTTCGGATTACATATAAATGTAATGAATAGATCTGGCCGACCATAATGACGAACATATTATTATGTCATTGCATCTTGCACATATTCACTTGGGCTACCTGTGTATGTCGCCGGTAAAATAATCAATAGACCAACATTTTCTGCATCTTCTTCTGTGCTAATTGCATGGCGTAAATGGATGCAATCTTCAAAACGCAATTTAACTTGTTTATAGCTACGCAATATTGTTGACGCAGTCGACGAAATCGCAACAAATAATTTTAATTTTTTACATTTTTATTGATTTTTTTTTTTAATTTTAATTTTTTCTAGCTGGCCCGGCGAACTTCGTACCGCCCAGTCAATGAATGTCGTGTTACCTTTGGGCTTGGAACTAATTTAGGCTTTGATGAATGGAATACAATGACATGGGCGTAGCTAGCCATGGGCTCAGGGTGGGGCAACAATAAAAAATAATATGTAACTAGCAACTATACACGTGGTGGCTGTAGCCGTTTATGTTGCAAATTTTCACACATGTCGACATTTCAAAAATCCTTGAAATTTTGTAATAAGACTTTACTTCATACAAAATTTCAAGATTCTGGGTTTACGGGTAGTACTTTGTAGGTTTTGCTTCCTTGCGACCCTTGCAAATGTCGAAAATTTTCAGCAAAAACGGCTTCATCTTTTTGATTTCGTTAGCTAGTAGTTTGATTATTTCACAATTTCAGCATGATACGCGTTCTGAGAAAAAGGGTCTTGACAGACAGACAGACGGACATAAAAAGTGATCCTATCAGGGTTCCGTTTTTTCCTTTTGTGGTTTGGAACCCTAAAAATATGGTTGGGGCTCCTATATTTGATAGTTTATTTTTCTATAAATACCATAATCTGATTAATAAAATGATAGTTTTAATTTCTTTTTATCTCTAATTTCAATTTCATTTTTATTTTAGGTAAAGGATCATTGACCATAAAAACAAGCTTCGCTTGCAATACTAAAAAAAAGTTTTTGGCCGATATCTCGGAAACTATGCACTTTAGGGCAAAAGTTGTTTGGACTTTTTTTGTAGAGACTAAAAGTTTGCATCTTTTATACCCTGTAAACTTTTTTGTAAAACTTACCGTTTACGATTTATGGCATATTTAAAGAAACGGTTCATCGTTTTTGGCTATCAACTCTTAAAATATTGGATTAATCACTAAAATGCATCTCATTTTTTAGTACTAGTGGCCATATTTTTTGTAGACCGTTTAATGTAGAAATGCCGACGCTCGGCGGGCGGATGTAATTAAGACGAAGTAGAGATATGCAATGCAAGTGAATTTTCGCCGTTTCTGAAACGTCAAAATTTTTCAGAAAATTTTGATTTTTTTTATTGAAAAATGAATTTATAACTTTTTTTTAAATATTCTCCTTTTGTTTTTTTTTATTTTATTCTTGCATCCGTATGTAAAATAATTACTCAATATTATGGAGTTATACGAAATATAATATAATAAAGTAGTTAAAAAGCCCATTACTATAGCATGTGAGGAAATAAACTAGGTATTAAGTTTTAAGTACATAGAATACATAATTTTTAATTAATTTGTTGAATTTCTATCATTATATGCTATTCATACCTTGAAATTTTATATTTTAAGCCTGGTAATCCAAAATTAAAGTTAAATTAGGTACTCAAAAGGTGTGGTCATTAGAAAAAAAAGTTTCAAACAAAAGTTGTTGAGCTCTTAAAAAATTGATAGATTCATTTTATTGATTAATCCAATATTATTATAAAAGTTTTTAGCCAAAAATCTAAGCATAAAACGAAAAAACCGGTTCATTAAATAGGCCAAAAATCGTAAACGGTAAATTTAACAAAACGTTTATATGGTATAAAAGATGCGAAATTTTACTCTCTACAAAAAAGTCTCAATAACTTTTGCCCTAAAGTGGATAGTTCCTGAGATATCGGCCAAAAACTTTTCTTTAATATTACGAGGGAAGCTCCATCAGCATTTTTTATGGTCATCATCCAAAAATGTGTCCCAACTTCAGCCGTTTGGGCGTTGGGCGTATGCCAATTTGTTAATCAGTCAATTTAGAGGTAAATAATTGCACATAGGTATTTGACTCACACACACAAACGAGAAACAAAAGGATTACGTTTGTGGTCAATCGTGTGCAAGCTTTTTGATAATATATCGACTTTCGAGTGTGAATTTTCTTACGGATATTAAGTTTTGTAGTCGGTACCTAGATAATTTATTTTTTAGATTTGGTTAGGTAGGTACCTTCCAGGTCAGAGCCAGGGTGGGGCAACCGCCCCACCCTGCCCCACCGTGGCTACGCCCATGTACAATGATACAAAATAAATAAAGATATATAACAGCATTTTATTTCGATGAATAACACATAGGTATAGGAAAAAAAATAAAAAAAAACAATAATTAGATACTTGATTACTTCATACACGTGCCAGAGAAAAATTATCGAATTAAACTACGTTTTGCAGCCTGGGATGCATTCGGATTAACTCTTTTCATTCTTTAACTGGTGTCGACCACGAAATCGTTTCCTTTCACTTTAGTTATGATAGTTCTACCACTATCATCTTGTTGCCTGTGATAGTTTCTACAGTAAATTTTCGTGGATTCCTTTTGGAACACTCGCTGTCAACCATGCATGGTGATTGGCGGTTGATGGTGCCACACGGTCCATCAATCATATTCGTGATTACAACATAATGTCGGTCTGGATCGATTGAATACATCCATCATTGAATAATCCGAAAGATGTGTTGCTTTAATGTAACTCATTGCTTGAAAACACGTGTGGTAATGTCATGCCGATCACTTGATAATTGTCCGGGACGCAGCAGTAGAATAATTTCCATCCATTTTGGATTTCATGTAAATGTAATGAATAGATCCAGGCCGACCATAATGACGAACATATGTCATTGCATCTTGCGCATATTCATGCGTAGGTATGACTTGGGCTACCTGTGTATGTCGCCGGTAAAATAGCACCTAAGCACCTAAATAGCCCAATATTTTCTGCATCTTCTTCTCTGTGCTAATTGCATCGCGTAAATGGATGTAATCTTCAAAACGCAATTTAGCTTGGTTCAATCGAATGAGCCAGGGCCTCCGTTTCAATTTTAACGTTATAATATTATTTCAACGCAATATTGTTGAAGCAGTCGACGAAATCGCGACAAATAGTTGTCAGAATTTTTACATTTTTAGAGATTTTTTTTTAAATAATTAATCGAACTATCCTTCTTGGTTAGTTTCCTCACCGAAAATACCTTATCAATTTCTGAAAGCACGCGTAAACACAAATAATTGAGGAATTTTTATGTATCTGCTTTAATTGCACTTTTCAATAATTGATTTAAAAAAATACAGACAATAGTTTATTCACCCTTTTTACTTTTTAATTATTTTACACAAAATACATTTTTGAACGCATGAATGTCAAACAATATTTTGACCGTATTCAACCGTATTTGACAGGATTGACACTAATGATTGACATGTACGAAAATCAAAATTATTTTTATATAGTGGCCCGCCCCGGCTTCGGCCGTGGTACATATTTCGCAATAAAAGGTAGCCTATGTCCTTTCTCGGGTATCAAAATATCTCCATACCAAATTTCATGCAAATTGGTTCAGTAGTTTAGGCGTGATTGAGTAACAGACAGACAGACAGACAGAGTTACTTTCGCATTTATAATATTAGTATGGATATTAACTAGATAAACTAAATTACGAGCGTAAAGTTAAGAAAAAGTACCTACACAAAAAATCACGCAATAATATCGGCAGCAGAAATCACAAGACGAAGCTACTTTTATTAATAAAAGCATCATTCATTTAGTTCCTTAATAAAATATTATTACTCATAAATAAACCGATCATAATTATTATTATATAAAATTCCAGTAATTTATAGAATCAATGAAACTCATTCATTCTACAGTATTAATTATGACCTAAATAGTTTACGATTTTAAGTGTAGGTTCATTTTATTTTTTATTTTTGAATACATTTTTCCATTACGAAATTACAAAGTAAAAAATTACTTATACAATGTTAAATTACAGTAAATACTATATAGCCTAGAATCTCAATGATTACAAATGTTAAAATTACGCCTTTAGTTAGTAGGTAGGTACATAGTCCTCAAAAAATATATAGTTTCATCCGGCTTCCCTCTTGACCCGGGAAAATAAAATATTATCTACAAAAATCTACATACAGACGCAACTTTTTAACAGTAAAATAATAAAAAAAAACTGTTAAAGTTGTCGGAGAATTGGTGAACAATAATAGGTATACAGGGTGTAAATTTTTATTTTATTATTTTTATTTTAGGCCTGTCTAAAAAAAGTGTCGTAAGTATTCCTTCGTTTGATTCAAATGTGGATTCAAAAGTTGATACGTATTTTAAAAATTGAAATAACGACATCGGAAACGAACTGAAATTTTTTACCCTTTTTCCTCAACCGACTTCAAAACAAATGAGGACTTTACTTTTGTGTTTGTTATCAGCACTTACATCAGAACTTTCGACTAGGTGAACCGATTTTGATGATTCCTTATTATTTTAAAGCTACCTGGTGCCAATTTTTCTAGTTCTGATCATTTGAATGCGGTTTAGTTTTTTGTTTAAATACCTAGTAAATACCTAATTCATATAATAAAATATGTCGTGAATAGTAACGATAAAATATGAAGTGTAACTATATACCTACATAGGTATTACGATTTTATCAAAACCAGTTCAGTTTTTTTAGTAGTAAAACATAATTACAATTAGATTGACAAAGTACGCATAAGATATATATACATATATATGTAATATGTATATATTAAAATTAATCGACAAGGAGCATACTGTAACAAAAATGACCTTGAAAACTGTGACCTTTATTTTAGAGTTCAAATATAAACACTAAATAAAACTGTGCTTTGATAAGCAAATTACTGTAAAACTGCTGGACTGATTTGGCTGTTGTTACTCAGGTTTGAAAGATTTTTTATTACCTATATGATAAAAATATACCTACAAAAAACTTAGGTTACTACTTAAACTTATAATTTTGTCGTTCAAAATAGCAAGCAAAGCCTTGTAAAATTGTTAGTTTTGCACATAATAAACTAAAATGCTAATGAAACAACCTCGATGTGCAAAAATCTATAAATACACACATACAAACGTTTTACATATTATTATAAACAGTCAACTTGAATTTATTATAATTACAATTTAAATTAAATGAATTGCCACAATCACATTATTATAAATTATTGATAAAAATTTGTTATTTACCTGTCAAACTATGAAATATTTATTTTTTTTATGATTCAACGCGCGTACGCATTTCACAGCACTTGAAAATCGACTGTTGATCGACTGCGAGCTATTGACTGCGAGTCTCGCGACTGACTCGCAAGTCGCAGTGCGAGATAAACAAAATTGAAAACATATCAAAACTTAATGCCAAATGTCAAATTTGACAGATGTTACTACAGATAAAATATGAAACAAACATTAATATCTTATCTGTGGCGTCATGGCTGAAAAATTAATTGTTAAGAAATTGGTATGAATTTATGATAACAACAATATGGACGTATTTTTGCTTAATAAACGATTTTTATTTTATTTACATATCAATGTACAATGTAGATAACACATTAATTATTAAATTTAATTATTAAATTTATTTATTTTCTCATCACAAATGTACAATCAACACATACATTGTTAACCTATATAATATCTTAACACTAACATTTGTGAGAGACTGGAGCCCGCGATAAGTATAAAATACTTGTGTTACGGGTCACCAGGCCCCCAAGCATTAACAATCACATCTATCAGATAAACAATGAACGTGAACATTAAATGAGGAAGAATTACATAAACATAATTAAAGTTATATGAAAAATTAATATCGAAAAATTACCAATGGATATATTATAAAATATTATAGATGAGGTGAAATGTTAACATGAATTGATATACCTACTTTGTGTATAATGTGAGTGTTTGTGTATGTGTGTTTGTGTATGCGTATGTGAGTGTGTGTGTGTGTGTGTGTGTGTGTGTGTGTGTGTGCGTGTGTGAGCGCGTATATGTGTGTGATTGAGGGTAGGTGTGGATGAGTTTTTGCGATAGAGTATGTACGTTTCAGTTTCTCTACTTACCGAATGGCGAATTGTAAGAATAAAATTTTCTGATGTTTGATAGTCTAATTTTTTCAGCCATTTACATACCGACGTCTTACACCTTGATGTACTAAGAGAGTATATTGAAATAGACTTATTGATTTTATTGTATAAAAATGCCCCAAGAAAATAGTAAAATCTATGAGACAGACATGTATTAAAAGAGTTGTTTTTACAAATAATATCTTTTCTACGCTTGTCCCTATTGAAATTCGGATCATATTTTATTTGTGCATGTTGCCTTATTATAATAGATAAGATAAAAGTCTGTCTGACAGTTAGTACATCCCAACGTTTGTACACATGCATATATGTATTCTTTGTGTGTTATATACTATTCAATTGATTCAAATACACATAGGTACATATTTACATTAACGCCTTTTTTTCAATTATCACTCATAGTAGGGGAGCCCACGATGCTAATTAACACGTTCACTGCGGCATGTCCAGTATCGGGCCATCAGCGACTACACCACAGTGCGGCGCCCAAAATCGCAGTTTTCACCGTGGTGCGGCGAGGTTTTTTATATGTTAATCAATGACTAGAAAAGAGACAAATATATTTTTGTGATCACAGTTTGAAGTAGGACTCAATTTCGTTTAAAAATCGTATGGCAAAATATTGGACACAACGCATAGAAAAGAAACCGTTTCTTTTGTGTGCGGCATGTCAAATATTTTGCCATGGACAAGCACCTCATGCCGCACTGTACTGCGAGCGCGCCGCGTGTCAGTCTCGCATAGTGATGCACCAGGACCGCACGCACTTTTCTTTTGAGTTTTTTTAAATGACAATGATACCTTAGAGGCTTTAGTTTTTTTACTTTCTTTTATTTCGTAGCATAAATGCAAAAATGTGATGACAGTTGTGAAAATAATATAAAACATTAAAACAAAAGTTACTGAACAAATTAAAACAAAAGTTACTGAACAATTTCCTGATAGTACTCTATCAAGTACCTTGTTTTATATGTGTTTTTTTTTTGTATCGACGATCTCGTTATCTGTTAACAAACAGACTGAAATATACAAAATTGATTTATATCGATATCGATGTTTTATTTTACAGTGTTTCCCATCGCTATTACTGTAAACATGCCGTATCAACGCAGTGCGGGATGGCAAATAATTTTTCCCAAAATCAGGGGTTTACATTTTCCCTCATATCTTTTAAACTATTGGGTCAAACTAAAAGCTATTTATGCGGTATATACTAGACTATATATACTATTATCTGAAAAAAAAATTTTTGAAATATCTTGAAATTTCATGAAATTATTAACCTTCAAAGTCAGAAGGTGCGATGTGATAAAAATGGCTCATGACGCACAGTGGTGAACTTGCCGATGTGAAGTATGGAAGACATGCCGCAACAACGGTAAGTTTGTCATTTTAGGTGCCGCAGTGAACGTGTTAATGTGGATTTACTGGAACCCATTAGAATTGGTAGAGTAGACCATACATTAATCTGACACGCTGGAGTTAATTCCAAAATCCCCTCTTGGGCTCCCCTATACTATCATATCTCTATCACTTTATAGAATATGTGTGGTAAAGTGTATAGACTATAATTTAATGTGAAATTTAAATAAACTAAAAATTTAAAATTTAGGTAGGTAAGTAAGGAGATGTATAAAAGAAAAACTGACTTATATATTTAATATTTCTATAGTTATATTTGTGAATTCTACGTTATAATTTTGAAAATTTAGACGTTTTGTGCAAGTATTTTAAACATTCCAATCGGCGCAAAATCCACCAAAAGCAATCATTAAAATTCGTTCAGCCGTTTTTGAGTGTGTAACCATAGACTTTCTTTTACATAATAATATATAGGAATAATACAGTAGAAACATACATATTATGAATCCAGCTATAAAGGTAAGGTAAATAAAAGAAAATATAGTTCATAATATAATGTATTTCTTAATATACAAATATATTGGTTAAATATCTTATATTACTAGACAAATACGTATACAATGAAAATGTATGTATCTCTATCTCTCTCTCTCACACACACACACACTCCTATAACCATTATAATATTATCTGTGCCTATAATAAGAAAATATTAACAATGACAATACTAAAACTTGGTTCATAAAATGTAGAAGAAAAAAAGAGCGTGTGTGCGGAGCACACGTGTCAGAAGTGAAACTTCTTTGGCAAGATTCAAAGATACAAAATTGGTACGGTATTGCCATGACACGACCTTGAAATTTTACTCTCAACGTGCCTAAAGAAGTTTCACTTCAAAAATAATTTAAATAACGATCTTATTAGTTTTAATGAATAATGAATACTGATTCTAGAGTCGTAATTTTATAATCTATACTAATATTATAAAGCTGAAGAGTTTGTTTGTTTGAACGCGCTAATCTCATGAACTAGCTGTCCGATTTGAAAAATTATTTCACTGTTAGATAGTCCACTTATCGAGGAAGGCTATCCGCTATAGGCTATATATCATCACGCTAAGACCAACAGGAGCGGAGCAATGCGGGTAAAACCGCACAGCACAGCTAGTATTATATTATAATATTCATAGACTATTATTATACAGGGTGTCCCACTATTGGTATACTAAGCGCGAAGGGATTGTAGTTTTGCATACACTGATCACGTAAAAAAATACTTAAACAACAAAATTACATCAAAAAATTTTTGCTAAATTTTTCCTGAAAATCCATGTTTTCTTCTCTAGCTTCGCGCAGCCGGCATGTCTATGTCTATGAAAACCAATGACTCTATTATACTAGTAGACGCGGCATACGCCAACATCATTGCACTAAAAAACAGCGTAATTAATACATACCTACTTACTAACGCATTATCACCAATACAGTTGTTCTCTCTTTCACTCTCACGCACGAGACATAATACATGTCTCACTCATGTACTTCGTAATAACAACTGCCGATTAAAATATAAAAAGAACGTCCAGCCACGACGCTGAATGGTGCGTGACTAAGTGAAACTCGGGCACTTAGCTGAGTTTTTTCTTGCCAAAATAGAGAGCGGGTAACGTATCTAGCTTTTTTATATATCATAGATGAAAACATAATCTTAAACGATAGCTCACGTGCTGGTGGCAAAGTGGGCGGGTTGCTTGTTAGGCGTGTACACAAAGAGTTTTAAGAATTCATCTACCTATTTGAAAAAAACTGCGTCTGGAATTTTATAAGTATTTTTTGCGTACTCAGCGTATGCAAAACTATAAGCTCCTTTGAGCTTAGTATACCAACAGTGGGACACCCTGTATAGTACTTACATAATATAATATTAATAAAACATATCACAGTTAAAATAAGGTACAATAATTTTGCAAACTACACAAAGTTTAAATAAAAAAATATATTCGATGAAGTTCATGACTGTGTTTTATGTTGTGATTTTAGGATAGATAGATTTTAATTTTAAATATTTTCAAACACAACAATCAAAAAAGCAATCCATAATATATGTATACTTAACTACTTACATATTTTAAAAACTTAAAATTATTTTAACAATAATTGTTCTTTAAATTATTCTTAAGTTACCATAAAGCTATGAAAAAGGACGTCTTTTTTAAATAAAGAATCAAGGCTTGCGCTTTGTATATAAAAATATACAAATAAAAAACAACTATCATTTCCATGATAATTTTCTTACATTCTTCGAAAAAACAAAATTCGTTTTTTTTTTAAACCAATAAACGGAACATACAAAAAAAAACCAAAACAATCATTAAAAAATTTCGGAAGAAAAATTCACATTAAATATAATAAATCATTATATATTTTGAATAAATCATTCAACAACTGAACTCACAATCACGCTCAAAAATTGTCCGAAACAAAACTACGCGTGTATTAGGCAGAGTTTTATAATGAGCGATACAATAGACTTTGAACATTACTGCCACGAAATAAGGTGTTAATTTCAATGAATGTTTTATACAACGCATTTTAGACCTTTGTGAGTCGATTGTGAGTTTAGTTGTTTTTAGTACAAGTCAATGGCGTAAACTTGTAAAACTCACGCGTACCATGAGAAAAGAGATATTTTAACAAAGAATAGGAAAGCTAATAATTTTTATGCATAAATTTGGTGTCAAATACATTTAAAAAATACAGTTTTTCGGAAGTATTTTTTGCAATTCAATAACGTTCTATATTATTTTGTCTTACTCTTACATCCAATTTAAATACAATCTCTGTTTCTCATTATTAATTCGTTTAAACTAACACTTATGACGTCACAAAATGGGGTAGAATCAATCCTATTTTTAGTTGAATCGCATAGAGATTAAACTATGCGTTTGAATGAAGACTCAATCTTGGTATTGTACTACAAATTCCAGATTTCTAACCCAAATTCAAACCAAATCTATACTAATATTATAAAGCTGAAGAGTTTGTTTGTACGCGCTAATCTCAGGATCTCAGGAACAGAACTGGTCCGATTTGAAAAGATCTTTCGGTGTTTGATAGCTCATTTATCGAGGAAGGCTATATATTATCATCACGCCAAGACTAACAGGAGCGGAGCACTGCGGGTAAAACCGGGGGGCACAGCTAGTTGTTATATAAATTACTCCAAAATCTAATGCCAGGTAAATACACAATGGCAGAGCAAAAGGTAAGCGGTGGCCACAATCAAATGGCCGATCATGACCGGGAAGCCGACTCTAAAGAACTGCATGAACGTGAACCTGTAGCCGTGTTGTTCGGCCACTCCTGCACATACTACATTAGCACTAGCGCCTATTAGAGTTCCATTACCTGGGTAAGTAATACAAGAATAACTGCGTTAAAAACAACCGACTTCAAACTTGCACTTGCAACATTTACAAATACAGACAAAAATGCTTATAAAATAAAAACTACTGGGCCTATCCGAATAAAATTTTTATGGGACCAATTCGACACCATCCCGCATCGAACAAAAAAAGAATCACGTAAATCGGTTCAGAAACCTCGGAGTTATCGGTGTACATACATAAAAAAAAAACATACCAGCCGAATTGATAACCTCCTCCTTTTTTTTGAAGTCGGTTAAAAATAACTTTTATACCGATCAAAAGTGACAAATAAAAAGATACAGTGTAAATATAAAGAATAGAAAAAATTAGATCACTCAGCGGGATTCGAACCGTCTTTCGTCATTCCTTCCATTCCGCACTCGTGAACCCGCAAGAACTATCAAATTTATTCTATTCTTTCGGTTTTATGTAATAATAATTAAATTGCATTTGAAAATTATTTCATCAACGTAAAATGAGAATAAACCCATTTTGAATGCACAAAGACGCGAAGAAGCGTTATTATTTACATAGAAAGGAAGAATAAATGCTTATTTGGCTGTAAATGACCGAATACAGAAAAGAAAAATACAATTCAACCATAACAATAGGCAAATCAGACAAATTTTAACACTAATTATTAAGTTGTGATAAAGTACACTTGGAATGGCAAAAGACGCGGGTTCGAATCCCGTCTGTTTTATTTTCTATTCTTTATATGCATTAAGGACATTTTTTAAAATTGTATACTAAAAATACTATTGCAAATCAATTCTTTTACTCACCACCAAGACAAGCCCCAAACGAGAGAGCCCATATCAAAGGCTGCATCGGCAAATTGACCGCGGGATTCGAACCCAGAGCCGTCACCACTCGCACCATCATTGTGGTCAGCGGTATGTTGTCCACGAACGCTGAACTCACACCCGATACCTTAAAGTGTATAAAATACATAAATAATCTATACTAATATTATAAAGCTGAAGAGTTTGTTTGTTTGAACGTGCTAATCTCAGGAATTACTGGTCCGATTTGAAAAATTCTTTCGGTTTTATATAGCCCATTTATCGAGGAAGGCTATAGGCTATATATAATCTCGCTAAGACCAATAGGAGCGGAGCAACGCGGGTAAAACCGCAGGGCACAGCTAGTAAATAATTATATTCTCTATCTCTTTTCTATAAATAATGTATGAAATTCTCGTATCACAATGTTAGTTACTATAATACTCTAAAACAATAGTTCTGTCACAACTGTACATAGAGTACCCATGTACAGTACTACAAAAGTAATAATGCGCATAGAAATCTTCGTCACTGTTCGGCAACTGTCATATTCCCGGAGCTTCCGAAGACGATATGTATATAGAGTGGTTAAATGCATTTTCTTCATGCATAATTTAGTAAAATTATGTGTTTTGTGCTAAAAGAGATTAATATTGATTTGTAAGTAACGATTTTATTTCGATGATATCTTGTATGTAAATAGCGAGGATAAACCCGTGATTGCAAATATATCTTTGTTGGATTGATATAATTTATTTATTTATTTTATTTATTTATTTTTCATTTCAGAACAAAAGACACGTATACATAATAACATAGTACTCTGCCAAACTGTAAAACAGTTTGTTGGCAGATGTAGCTCCATTTTACAAAATAATGTACTTCCATTTTACTTATAAATATATGAAATTTACACTACACTTTAATTTAATTTAACACTTTGATATTCTATCTAATTGGAAAATTTTGTAGTACTTTTAAAGTGTATAGAAGAATGGTGTAATGGAAGAAAATACGGTTAAAATAACACAAGGTTTATATTGTATAAAATATGGTTTTCAAACACAGGTTTATATATTGTAGAAATCTAATCATTAAAATCTCAGTTCAAAAGTATTTACAGTACTGATCATTCCACAATATTATGAAAATTACAAAAAAATTAAAATAAAACAATCAGAATAAGGGATTTTCTTTATTTCTGACATTGTAGATACATCGGAACTTCCATTATGCTCTTCTTCATTTTCAATTTCCCTACTGCTATCACCTGTGTAAATAATCATTTCATCGAAAAATTCACCTTTAAAAACAAAACCAAGAAAGGTATGTAATAGCAGCTCTATATAATTCAACTCAGAGAGAACACGTGCAGTCACCACCAATATATAAAGACGACTGACGGATTTTATACTGACAGGCTAGCGTCACCTACCGCCCGAATTGTTTTTGATTGTATATGACCGCAAATTGACTTCTATTTCTTTTGAACAGGGTGTAAACTGCAAGTGCATTGTTTAGGGCTCTTACGATTCAATGATTCGGGTGTATACGGAAATACGACATTATGCGAAGATCTGTATGTGCATTATTAATTTTGGATTACTGTATATTTATAACTTTTAAAGAAGGTCTTTTTAAAATCGTGATCAGTTAAAACACTATCAAGATCATAGGTATCTGTTATACAGGGTGTCCCAAAAAGTAGTGATGAACGGAAGCTGGGAGGTAGAGGACCTAGAGGGCTATCCGAATCACCCCCATGTATGTTATGCGATTTTTCGTATTTTCGGAGTTATGACGTTTTTATTAATTTTACACCTATCGCCGAGTACGATGATATTTTCACTCATGGTGACGTTAATTATTGCGCTAGATGCTTGATTTTTTTTGTTTGCTAAGCTGAAAGATAGGCCAATTCAGTATGGTAACATTTACTATCGTTAGATCTTTGAATGGAATAAAAAAAAGAATTAAATGCCAAGAAAGATAAAATTACCCAGTATGTTCACCACTTCAAGGGCCCGTAAAAAAATAAAATCACATAAAAAAAGTTTTCCGTTTGGCTTTTAAAAACTTGCTCTATCTATCAGGTAGCTACCCTGAAAATTTCATTTTATTATTAAGAAGGCTTCAATCGAAAAATTGAAATCTAAATGTGGTAAGTGCAAAAATTGAATTAACATGATGATTAATAAAAACAAATTAAAACCAATAAAAAGGTGTTTAATTACCAGAAATTTTTAAAATGACCTCGCTATTGCTCAGTGCAAGTGCGACAT